>JAHXRV010005750.1:0-22317 GCA_019904355.1 Psilocybe tampanensis
CCCAAAATGGCACCATCCTGAAGCAACCGGCGATGGGTAGGTATGTGCACAAATGTGCACAGGGTAATCACCGTAATCCGTGCACAAGTTGCCGTGGGTAACGACCACTTAAATGTGCACAGAAACTGCAGTATCGGCTCGCATTGGAGCACAACGAACCCTTCCCCGCCCGCGAAGAACTGAAGCAGGATTGGCCCGAATTTTTGCCAAAATATCGAGCTGAATATTTGGATGCGTTGAAGGAGGTCAATCCGGCCAATGTGGCTCTTTCCCGACACTCTCATCTCGTCGACCCACTCATTCGTGAAGTATTCCATATCTTCCACTTTGGCTCTATCGAATACAGGCTTTTTCGACACATGTTTATTGACGACGATGGGACCTTTTATGGACTCTTAGCCTCATTCGTCTTTGAGGGTGGGTTGAAGAGGGGTGAGTGGATAAAGCATTTTGGAACGCCTCCGAGTCAATCCACAAGTAGGAAATCATTTTGAGATTGTGTGTACTTACTTACTGTCATGTCAACTGGATGTGTCCTAAGCGTACATGTTTGCCTCTAGATTACCGTTTGCGTATCGGACTTGTATCGCACGACCTGAGCTACGACTGGTCCAGGACTCCAGGTATTGTCACTACTGGTTTAAAGCTTGCAAGCCTTGAATGTTACATATTGATCCCTGCAACTATTTAGATACTCACCCGATCATGTTCTACAGGATACGAGGTTCAAATGGACGGTGTAAATCTGGTATGAATCATATCATCCACATCTTGGTAGGCTTTCTTCACAGATCTAGCATCTTTACTTATGTAACTACCATACGCGAAAATGACACGATAATAGAATGTTATAAATGCAGCTAAGCTACTGGTCCTCGTTCTGGAATGAAAAATCTTCTATGGCCCTTAGCCATGAAAGGAAGTCCTCTAGTTCCTCCTCAGACACTTTAGATCCGGAATACATCTATTGTTCATTAGCGTCACTCTTTTTTAAAAAGAATCAAACTTACTTGTATAAGAGAACATAGCTTCTCAACAGCGTCAACTGGAACCCTCGTTTTGCCATCAGGCACAAGACATCTGATACCACGAAGTGTGGTCAAAATCCCATCTGTTGCGTCCACCAGACCATCTAGAGCATCATCAAAACACGGAAAGTTCAAACTGTCTACAATCCGAGAATATTCCCGACAGTCTGGATGCGATTGGCAATACACATCTTTTGCCCACATGTTCAGGATGAATTCCACGAAACGCGTCCGAACGTGGGTGTGGATTGTTTCAGGCAGCGACGACATGATGATCTCGTAGTCATCCGTGCAGAGCTCAAACGATGGCGGGATGATCGTACTCGCTGGGATGAAAGACTCTTCCTCGACGATCCTATGCTCTGTACCGTTTGTTGTCACAACGTTCAACATGATTATTTTACCTTTCTTTGGAGAAATCATCCGCAACTCGGAGGTATATGGATTGACCAATATCGGAAGGATGATTTCGTCGTAAATCTGCATCGAAAGGCCCCTCATTTTCACGGGTAGCTCTGGGTCAAACTTCTCCAGTAGCTCCATAGTCGCGGCGCATTCCTGATGCAGGGTCAGCGCTCCATTCGATGTGAATACCATCTAATGACTTACACATTGTCGATTGGTCCACGCCATAATACTGGCCGATATTTCAAAGTTTAACCATGTATTCCTGTCCCTGTTCGGCATGCCCAGAGTCAGATTGAGAACTGATATGAAGTCCTTGTTTTCCAAGTCGCCGCTTTGAATATCGGAGAGGGAAGCTTCATCATAAAACGAGGAAAGCTTGTCACGAATGATCGTCGTTGAATCATCGAACGGCGAGTCATTAGAATCTCTGTAACAGAACATCAGTTAAAACGCGTTGCTGAGATCAGAAAGAAAATATTCGTTACCCATGGTGTAGATTTGGGATGCTTGCGAGGACATGGGAAACGGAACGAATATTATGAAGACGGTACTCGCTGCAGGGATCGTCGTCGTCATTGTCCATGAGTTGCTGGTCAGACAAAGCCCGAGAAATTAAAGCTAGCAGTGAAAGACAGTAATGGCGTGGAAATCCCACTACATGACGGCACGAAATGAGGTGCTGAAGGTTTATCAATTGCTTCGCCATTGCCGCGGAGGTGGTGTTGAACATCCCGGAAAGCCCTTCGAGAGTGAGCAAAATATTTGGTTTTGCGACATTCAGATGCAGTAGTGGGGACCCGGTGGAAAGGAGATCAGAACAATACCGAGGCAAGACATACTGGACGACTTCAAACACAAAGTCCGTCAGGTCATTGAGAGCTGAACCGATCATGGACATAATTTCCCAGTCGAAATGAGTATCCACTTGACGATCCTGCAGGAATTCGGTCGCGTTCTGCAGATAATGAAGAAGTTTGATCGGTTGCCGGATCCCAGCCAGATCTCGGGCCCTCAGTGATGTGAGCTGTAAACGTAATTTTTTTAAGAAGGGTATCATTACGGCTGGAGGATACCACTCTTCGCGATTTCCGACGCAACTTTCAAAGGAGGCGCTCAAGGTGCCGATGTACATAGGAAATGATATGTCACTTTAAACCCACGCGTCATCAGAAAGGATAGTTCGAGCGCATTTGAAAGAGGGCTTACGGATGTTTGGTGTCCGAATATTTACCACGAAGGGCATTGACGAGAATCTCGAAGTAGTTGCGCACTATCTGTTGTCGGTACTTCCCTATGTTGATCGAGAAACGCCCCGAGCGGCCGGGGTTAAGCAAGAATTCTCGGAACGAGGCGTGACAAAATTTTGCTGCACCAAGCTGGTCTGGAGGGCCAAAAGTGGTTTCGAGCCCTTTATCGTCGACTACGTATCCATCAAGCCCATCAGGAACGAAAAGAACGGACTTGAGGGCATCGACCGCAAAAAAAATTTGATCGTATTCAACATTGAGGATCGTTTGAACTCCCCTCAGAGGCAGACGACGACAATGCCTGCGAGAATGTTCCGTAGAATCTGGGTCTTTTGTGGAGGGAACTGCGAAAGTATGTGGACGTAAAGATTGTCGAGGTCCGAGAACGCAGAGACCAACGGAAAGTTGCGATCCATGACTTTCCTGAGTTCTTTTACAGGGTTGGAAAATCTGGGCTCGAGAAACTTGCACAACGTCGATGCATAAATAAACTGACCAGAGGCGTTTTTGACAAGTTTCCCCACAACTTCCGCGGATGGCCAAGGACGTTGAACCTTGAGCATATGCATCAAATCCTGCTTTTCAGAGTATATCTCGTCGAAGCGGTGCAGAAGGTACTTTCTGATATCCTCGTCTGCCTCCTCGTCGGTTCCGAGAGTCATAACGTTGGTAATGCGTCGCAGTGGGTCGGACTCAAAGGCATTGCGGATCCAATTTTCGGGACGGGAGGTGATCAGGAATCGGACCGGAATATCGAACTCAACGCATGCTTTGCCGATCAGAGAAAGAATTTCAAGTTGCATCTTGTGATCCTGACATTCATCCAAGCCGTCAATGACGATTGTCGGTCTGTGCCATTTGGTGAAATCAAACGTTGACTTCAGCAGCGGCTCGACGATGAGGTGAGGGAAGTGTTTGTCGATGGATTTCTTGGGAATGCTGTAGTCGACTTTCATCGCGTCGTCAATCTGTTTACGCATGCCCTGCATGCTCACGCCGATCTGGTATGCGAGAGTGGGGAATAGGGAACTGGCCTCCTCGCGTCCGACTACGCCTCGGGAGAAAAAGAAACTGCCAGCGAGGATTTTATCCTCCTCGTCATTGATGATTGAAGCGATGGTTTGCGCGATTGATGATTTCCCTGCTCCAGCAGATCCGTTAAGCCAAAGTATGTCGTATTCCGGAACCGGGTCGTGGATCCAATCACGGATGGCGGAAACAACAGTCTCCCGCGTCCCAGGATGACATTTTCCGGCTGAATATCGCTCAGCCGAATCAAAAGCTGCTGCATGCGAAGCCTGTTGAAAAAGGGCATCAAACCCAGGATAACCTGCAAGTATATAGTCGATAAGGGCACCAAAACGGAGGAAACGAGTCATAGAAAACGAACCAAGATCGCCAGCGATAGTTACGTCTCCCTCATAGTGGTTTCCCTCGATATTCAACAAACTCATGTTCAACACTGGTTTATGACCTTGGAGATTTTGTAACGTGCTCAGTTTGGCAATCTCACGATCGCATAAGCTATACTGGTGCCCAGAATTCAGGCGTCGTCCTTTTCGTCCTTCCGAGGTCAAAGTACGGATAGAAGGCATTGAGTGTGAGCTTGGGGGAGGAAGGGGCTGGCGGTTTGCAAGCGTCGAAAAGTGTTCGGATTAAAGTGTTCGGATTGACTATTGGAGGAGGGAATTGAAGTTATCAACGTTTTGTGTAATTTTCGAACAAGGAGTTACGTACGTCGCCTGTACAACTTCAAGACCCTTGTCGCGAGGTACAATCCTGAACTCGGAGATGCCAACACATTCAACAAGGCTTTACGTATGTACCAACAGCAAGGCCATCCATCTACCAATTGAGCGATTCTTCTTCTGTCGAAGAGTCGTGAGTAATTGAGAGCCGATGTCATCCTACAAAGCACCCATGACTTACATTTATCACGATTTTGTTTTCGGGGCATCCCCGTGGATACTGTTGTACAGTCAGAGAACAAAGATTCTGACGTGATAACAATATGAAGAGCGACTGCCTGCCAGCGCCGTCCGTGGGTGTTGAATATTTGAATATTGAGGCCTGCGGTTCTGAGTGAGAGGAACCACTCGTGAGTCGTCAGCGGTTCCATCGAAATGCCACCATTCGAACACAATTGTAAATTGGTATCCAAGGTTCTAGAAATCCTGAGCAATCACAAGTTAGGACCTGTGAGCGCAAGAAAATGGATGTAAAATATGTACTGGGCTGCTCACCAGTTCAACGCTGGCAATATCACGTTTTTATTCCCTTGAAGTATCGTTCGAATCTTCGACCCTCGTGGTCCCTAGCCTAGCAAGTTGTGATATTCCGCCGAATGTAAGGGTCTGAAGGTTCGCAAGGAAGTAGATATAAGCTGAGAAAGATGCAAATTGCCTGATGCCGGAACTCTGGAGGACCGAAAACTGAACAAGGCGAAAATCGTGGTTGGGAGTCTGAACAAAAGACAACGGAAATGTTCATGCAAAGGCCGGAAAGTTCCGGTTGTTGTCACAGTCACGCATCAATCAAGCCACTTCAAAAATCTTTGCAAATGAAATTCTTGTTCAATTCTTGTTGAACGATCAAGTTTTGCAGCATTTTTTCTAGGTCCGCCTTTCCCTCCAGGCTTTGGTTGGGATCCGAGGAATCAAATATCATAAAAAAGAAGAGTTGGGATCGTTTAGTTCGTCCGATCTTCAATACTCGAATACAATCCTCAAACAATCTTGAATCTTGATCAAAAATCACGTTGAAATCAAAATAAACAATTTAAAATGCTTCAAAAACAATCTAGGAAGCTCAAATATAACTTAGTCGGATCGGGAAGGAGGCCTTAAGGAGGACTGTACGGTTCATTAGTGAAAGAGTCCCACTCTCCGAATGATGATTGGACATACACAGGGGCTACCGTTGGAGCGGGTCCGGCAACGGTCGCAACACTAGGGAATGAGAGCAAGGGGCACTGAAGGAGCCCGAGGTGAATAGTCGAATCTTAACTCAAATATAGTCGAATAAACGCACAGCGATCTGAAGGTCCTTCTTTGAGAAACTCGCTGGGTACTTTATGTGCCCTGAAAAAGCAGCGGGAATCGGAATGACCTGGATCCGGAGCGTCAGAATGTCACTACATCAACGAAACGGTGACACCATGGACTTGCATCAGAACAATCGATGAGAGTGGCTTCGATCTGACCCAAGAGCTGCAACTTGCGCATGGCGCCCTTGAAGCTAGCCGTCATGTAAAGCTGTTGATCTGATTAAGGTTTCAAGGGTCATGCATTTGTATTCACAAATAAAGAAAGAACTCACCAATCATAGCCTGCCAGAAACATGCCGTACGAGGATCTGCGACGCAAATTGAACTTTTGCTTTCAAATATTCGAATAAAAGTACTAACCTTGAGAAATGGCGAAGTCGCTCTGTAGCCTCATTTCACCCCGGAGAGGAGACAGCACCTCACCGGTTTGGTTTCCGTTACTACGTAGTACGTAACGGTAGGAGGAAATTTCAGAGACAATGTTAGAAGATTTTTTGGCAGGATCTTACCCGGGGAAAGATGTGCCCTTCAAGAGAACCTCGAGGAAGATCTGTGAATCGCTGATCAGACGAAACATGATTAGATGATCATGTTCCCTTGCAGAAATCTGGAGATCTTACAAGGTCGACGCCGTTCTGATGATGAACTGTATTAGTGACTCGGATGTCATCGCAATACGAAAGAAGAACACTGACGAGTCAAAGGGTGTTCCTGGAATAGTCTGGGATCAAGAATAAAATTGACAGTTAGTGTGCACAATACGCCTCAGTATGACAGAGGTGACGCACAGGGTCGATAGCATCCTAAGTCAAGTCATCAGCGTCATCGAACAAAGATAAACAGTAAATCACTCAACCGCTGCGGCAATGGAATGTGAGGCAAGAAGGGCGACGACTTCGCCAGCACTGAATCCGGCGTCGGCGAAACGATCGAGAATGGTAGTGACACTGTCTAGATCCTAGCGCGTCAGACAACAATGATTGCACAAGAATCTCAATCTCACCTGTTGGCTCAGGGACCGTGAAATCCGGTGCGGGGGCTTTTGGCGCCGAACGTCCCATGAAAAAATTGAGTCTTGGGGCACCGGCGCAGTTGGAGACACCAACTGCGGCTGCAAGATGAACACTGCATGAACACGGTTGGATGTTAGTGTATCGCTCCTGTGTCAGGGAAAGCGAGATGATTTACAAGTCACCAGCGCTAAGCGTGGTTTCTTTGAAGATCGGAAATTGACTTGCAACAATGTCATCGGTACCACCATTAGCATCTAAATTTGGGCAAGTTGAATCGATAAAACTTCAAGGCAGTCCAGTGATAAATATGAGCGTACGATATGCGGTCTCTGTTCTGTTGAAGGCCAGGATAGAGCCGTCTGCACCCCCACCTCTTTAGAATGCAATTAAAACCTTGTGGAATCCGCGGGTTGATTGTAATCAAAACTTACTTGTTTCCTAGAAAAAGAAGAAAGAAACCAGTTTCGTTCAGATGCGGGTCCTTGAAGTTCAGATCGTCAGAAGCAACGGCAACGACACTCACCCAAGACAGAAAATCCAATTGCGTCATGGAAGGCCAAACGAAGGGCCGAGTGTGCATCTTCGCCGCACTCCCCACCATCAAAGAGTTCAGTCTGTAATTTATTGACAACGGGGAAAAGTGCTACGAGGAGAAAGATTCAACTGAGATGCCACATGAAGTTGACCACCAAGAAAATCATACCGCAGCATGCTGGATTGGCAGTAACCCCCCCATTACCACAGTTGAAACGCTTTGTGAGCGCCGCGTTGACCGACCAGTCTGAGTGGCTTGCGACCAGTGCGACGGTGACAACCGATAACAGTGTGGAGTACAACATTGGACTCTCTAGAAAATGTGATATCAATGAGGAACCACAGTGGTTTTTCGAACTGCCAGAGTCTGTCTCTTCCTCTTTATACCCCTCATGGATTTCTGGGGAGGCCACGAACGTTGACGTTGATTGCGGAGGGTTCCATCTCGATTACAATGTTAGCGAGCATCCACCCATCCTCTCAACCCGACTGGAGGTAGTACGTATGGGTACGGATGACGGATGCCGTCTATCGCGGAACTTGATTGTATCTCCATTTCCGATTGTAAATTGATCATCAGGATAGACCGCAACTTTTGACTGTCTAACGTCGTAAGTACAAAATATTGGGGAACTAAGTCAGAAGGTATGTGTTGAAAGATAGAGATACTACACCTTTACAGTGCCTCATAGTCTGAGTCTGTTCGAGTTCAATATCTATGAAGGTTTACGCGCACGTTCAGCCTCGCTGTTCTCTGAGTGATTAGAATGGAGGCGCCTCATTGACAAGCTTGAAGCCCTCACGCGACGTGTGAAACTTTGTCTGGACAGTAGACGTTTGAACGCTGTCCTGGCTCCGCTCCATGATCATCACTCTGTTAATTAGTCACTAAGAAACTGTCAGGACGGCGAGAAACAGACTCAAATCCACAAGCGTCAAACCAGTTTGAGACTTTACTTTAAGTTACTTCTCTGCAATTAGAAATTTCAATGTCTGTAAACGGCGGTTGTTAGACGGTGGCGAGAACTGATAGATCATTACTAAGTAGATAAAAATCACAATAAATGATGCCTTGAAATTCGAGGAGTCGCGAGGGTGCGTCATCCGGCTTCGCTCGCATGGCGGGTCCTTGTCAGATACATATCGTTGAAGCCGTTGGTCAAGGTTGTCTGAATGGTGGAGTCCATCCCCTGGCCTTAGTCAGATCCCAGAGGTGTAATACACAGCGCCAGTGTGTTTTTGCAGCAACATCTGCCAAGCTTTCGGAGACTGCAAGTTGTATAAGGATCATGATCAAGAGAAATTCAGGACAGGTATTTGGCAACGAACACATGGCGACAACGCACTACGTCCATCACGCGGCGTTACAGTTTCACGACACTGCGGAGGCGAATAGTAAGACCTAGGACATCCTCTCGATGACGAGCACCCATGTGTTCACATTAGGAACGATACGCGACAACAAATTGAAGAGATAACAGTATCACCCAACACATCGGAACCTCCTCATTAACCCACAAAATCGGCTTTTATGAGATCGGAAGCGCGTTCAGCAAGTGCGTACGTAGACGCCTGTGTATGTCCGGCAGGAACAAAAGGCTAAGTCAAATCGACGGATCAGCGGGGATGGTTCATCACCGTGTAAAGAAACAGAGAAAAGGACGGACCAGGACAGAAGCATCCACGATGCGCACCCCAGCTGCGTTCTTCAACCGTAAATCTGGGTCGACAACTCCATTTTTCGCACCCTTTATGGACATGCTACTGGTTCCGACGACATGATAAGCGGACCGAGCGCGCAGTCTGATGAACGCCTCGATCTCATCGTCAGACGAGTTGCTCGTAGGTTGGGACGGGTCTGAAGGGCCGGTGATGTAATCAGACCAGGAGCGCGCGGAGGTGAGGCGGAGGATGCTGCGAACGGCTTCACGCATCAGGGGTACGTCCGAGACAGCGGTGAGAAGCCCAGCGTCGATTTTGGGGATACCGAATGGGTCATTCGAGTTCAGTTTGACAGAACCTCTCGCTGATAAGCCGGGGGTGAGCATTATTGCAGATATGCTGAGAAATTGGCCAGTCGGAGGTGTATTTCCGAGAAGAAAGTTCTGAACAAGAAAAGGTCAGAGATTTCGTATCATAGTCAATACTGAAACAGGGACATTCACAGAGACAAAAATCTCGAAATGAGGAGAATCTGGCCCAGAGGTGGGGTTTGGAACCGTTTTGAAGATGGGGTTGGTATCTGCGACTCGAACGAAACCGATGTGTTGGGAAATACCATTCACGAACACTCCTTGTCGTGTGGCTTTCCATATCTCCAGTTCCTCCGCTTGAAGGGTAGTGTTTCGATTAAAATCATCGTATGTCGTGGTCGCGTTGACCGACCAAGCAAAAGTGATAATTGGATGGTCTGAAAGATTGTGGCCAACATCACTTAAATCCACTGTTGACGGAATCCCGAGGGCCACTAGAGTGTTCTTGTCGCCAATACCAGAGTTAAACAATATCTGAGGGGTGTTTATTGACCCTGAAGAAAGGATGATCTCTTTTTGTGCACTGATCGTTCTTAAAGGACCTGATTTTCCAATTCGTCAGCCTACCCATGACTCTTCGATGGTAAGGATCTCACCTTCATTCTTGAAGCGAAATTCGACTGTTTTGAAAGTTGGAACGTCACCTCTTTGGCCGTGCGAAGCAATTAGACGTGATACTCGGGCATCAACCAAGACATGCAAATTTGGCCTAGCCAAAATGTTGCTCTTCAAATACCCAGACGAGGAACTGCTTCTCGTCCCAGACGGACCATCAATCACAGCTTGTGCCCAACCTTCGGAAGTCTATCAGCATAAATTCACGGATCTCGAAGAAAGAAGAGGCTCACCGAATCCAATGGGGCTTCCCGAGTTAGTGTCGATATTCCCCACGAACTCCCCACCCAACTGGTTGATCGCGGATTGGAAACGGCCGTCGATCGCGGTGGGCGCACCAGGTAAGCTGACGGAATTAAACCCATCGAAGCCGTGAACGGATGGGTTGAATTGACCAGTGATGTTATGATTGTCGGATGGGCGAGTAAACCTTTCGCTTTTCTTGAAGTACGGCAACATGTTCTTCCATGACCAGCCATCGTCCCCTGTGACCTGCGCATAACGGTCAAAGTCCGCCTTGGAACCACGAGTGTATACCAGACAGTCTGCCGTACAGATGAAATTTTCGACAACATAAAATGAAAATATATTGTCACTTACTAACTGAGCTCGAGCCTCCCAGGACATGACCGCGTGGGTAGGTTATCGAAGCACCGTTCAGCCCAGGCTGTGGGACGGTCGTATAGTTCCAATCCCACGGAGTCTGTGGGGTGGCGTGCGTGCACAGAAATGGTACCTCGAGCTCCAAAACGCCTGCGTCACTGTCTTCACTGATCAATACTCTGAGATACAGAGCTAAAGGAAATCGGATTACGTGGGACCTGCTTCGAGCACAAGAACGTTGAAGTGAGGGATTTCAGTCAATCGGTTGGCTACTACCAGGCCAGCAGTTCCGCCTTAGGAAAAGCTCGGGTTGAGTAAACGAAGGGCAGTCAAAACTGGAGCACTCACCGCCAACAATAACGAAGTCGTATTCGTTGCGAAGCCCATCAACATCTCCAACCAAAATGCCGAACACGAAGGTGAGGCTTAAGTTCGTAACCGCGAGTAGGAGTAGTAACACGTTCAATATATGGCCCATCCTGGAAGAAAAGAGAAAGGGTGTCTTGAAGCGAGTGTCATCTTTTGGGGCGCTATTTCAAGGCCACAAAATGAACTTCGAAGAGTACTCGGAGTTCTCTTGCCGACCAAACCCCTCATATGACCTTGAAATTAAAGAGGGTTTCAGTGGTGCCCCACCCTTGTTGACGTTGATGAAAACGAGAAGAAGATTGACGCTTCGATTTCCGAAGCTCGCCTGAACGGCCCGTGGTGTTCTGACGATGGCGAAAGGAATCCGGTTGCCTGGTGCCAGGGAGATGAGAAGCTGCGAGTATGGCCATTTTAATGGTGTAAAGCTCGCTGGAGAATGTGCTGATAAGACCTTTGAAAAGAAATGGTAAAGAATGACTCACAACTCATGAAGTTATGCTCCATGCCGATGGAAACATGGTCCCAAAATCCTCGAGATGCTTGTGGATATTATCGTTTTCAATCAGGGAAGGTTGAGGGTGAGCTTGAGCTTGAGCGCCTAAACCCTGAAGCCACTATTTCGGACAAAATTGAACGTTTGAACTTTGAAATTGAACGCCTCTGAATTGTAAGGAAACAAAGGCTCGTTGTCTTCCGACATTCCCCGCGAAGCGGAGTATGTAACGTGAGAACCGGCATCTCGGCGTTCAACTTCGCCGCGAATTTGAAAGATTGCAAATTGTTCACAAAATCTGCGTGCGCAGTGCTTAGTGCTAGTGCATATCGAAAGCATTAAATTAGATATCATTACTACAGTGTCGTTGATACGTTGGAATCACAAAGATATATAAGTAATCCTTTTTTTGTGGGTTTTGGACATATGGTTCGTATGTTTGCGTTGGTTGCTAAACTAGATCGTTTCAGTCGAATCGGAAGAGGAGTTACTACTGCTGATATGTCGGCGGAAGTGCATAACGTTTGAGAGTAAGGCGTCGTCCTCCCTTTCGATTTCTTTCAACGTTTTCACACGATATTGTGACGTTCGGATGAGAATCAGATTAAACGCGCAGCCCACGGCGGGCAAGTTCTGTCATGAAGAAGCAATGTCAATCCTTTGATTAATTATAATGGTTTCAGCGCTTACCGTCCATGCAAAGATGAGGATGGCAGTCGAACTCGGAGTCCACCACACTATGAAGTGAGGAATGGTGATCACAAGGTATAAAGCCCCCGACTCGATCAAGACTCTCATGACGAATCGAAGCTGACGAACTGAAGCTGAGATGGAGCCTGAAAGCTGAGATTGCTCCTGTATGTGCAACCAAATACGGTATAGAATAACGCCTACAGTACAATCAATATTCAGCTCATACTTGAAACGACTGGGACTAGGACATCACCTGTTGAATAGAGGTTCACCGCGATTGAACATCCCCAGAATGGAGTAAGGATTGTTCCAGGACCTGTGGACATATTCACCGGCGTCCATACCGTAATGGTATTTTGGGTCTGGACGATCTGCCAATATATCTGCAAAATGGTGCACGCCAATCCGCCGATCCAAAAGAGAGACGGGAAAAGGATCATCCGGACGGATTTGGCGCACACGAGCCAGCACCGGTATAACTGGACCGAGTGTTAGGTGCATGTCGAAACGGAAATGGATCGTTGGAGGGGACTTGCCAGAAATCCATCGACAATCAAGACTGCTGTGTTCGTAGCGGTGCACTGTTTTTTTGTGTTATTCAGTCGAGCATCTCAGAGAGCAATATAATCGATATACGCACCTGAACGACATCCGTCCATGGAATAGCGTCACTCTCTGGAATGATCACACCTCTTTCCAATGTCCTGATATTGAAAAACGTCGTGGTGACGGCGAGAGTAGTGTGCAATGACGAAAGAAAGAATATAGCCAACGTCGCGGAAAGCCAAGTCTTGTTGATCCGTTTCCTTACCCTCCATCCATCGTCCACGTACACCAGCCACCGAATGCAGTTGGACAGGGTGCAGAGGTACACACCCGTTGCCACAGCTGCCACGAAAAGGGCGAGGATCCTGTCGGTGCTGGTGATTTTAAGCGTCATCCTGGGTACGCTGCGACGGATTCGCAACTAAGAGAACGATGAGGTTGGCCCAGACGACGAGATGATGGGTGAATGAGGGGATGCGGGAATTTCGAGGAAATGGTTTGATATCTTATACGTAAGGCTGGTGTGGAGCCTCACCTATACTTACCGTGTCATTCTGAGAACGCCCATCCTAATCAATCAGTACATCATCCAGCGGCAAGCCTCTGTATTTTGGGTACTCGGTGAGGGAGGCTACAACCATCGTCCACTTCACAACCATGCCGTTGATTTTTTCACAGATGAGAATAGGACCTCGAGCTGATTGACATCCCGTGCGAACCTCAAATGTGCGATTATAGATGGATTATTGGCGAACGATTCAACGTTGTGGTGACTTGGTAAGGGAAGGGATTCGGGCAATACAATCCTCTAGACACGAACTGGATGAAGTTTGGATACCGCGCGACATAAAATATCATGGAGATAAACGGGAGGAGGGGAGCAGTGAGAGTATCAGAATGCGACCCTGAACATCGACCCAAATCAGTGTTATAACTGGAACTCCGACAGGTGTCGGAGGACCATATGATTGATAGATTACCCTCAAAATACTTGGTGCGAAAACGATGTGCTGTGATACCGCGCCGCAGTTGCGAGTTTTGTGTTCTCATTGCAGCGCCAATTTTAGGTTGTTTAACCATCGAACTCTCAGCATCTTTGATACGGAGTTATCTTTAACTCAGTGAGTCAGTCCGAGTTGCTAATTGTTTGAAATTTGAATATTTGAATATTTGAATGCCTGTTCAGTGCTTCAGCGCTTCAGCGCTTCAGGACCGGGAACATCCTCAACCATCATGCATCATGGCGGGGACTTCCGTGCCGAAACTGCCGACTGTCTCTTCACCCCGTGCTGGAACGATGTCAAGCCCCAAGCTCCACTCCTACCTATCGCTTGATCACTAGGACTGCTGACTACACGCCAGAATTAAGAACGGGAACTTGTAATGACGGTGACTGGCAAAACCTTCTTGGGAACTATTGTAGTGGGCTTCTAGTACATTAGTTATTATTCACGAGTGATTGGATATATTTTAGAGTTGAGATCTTGAGAGTTTGAGCACCCGGGTAGAGAAATAAGCTAGGAGCAAAAACCCTCGGACGGTTATCGGTACAGCCTTACAGGAGTTCCAAACATAGACCGTCAAAATGTTAAATATAATTTTGATATAATTGATCAAAAATCCCGCAGCTTGAACTGTCGAACCCAACCGGATGCGATGATGGATAAAGCTTGGACTGAAGAGGTCTAAGCAAGCACCATTCAATATTTATAATCGATCTGTGATCCAATATCGATTCACTACTCAGTAGTGCCAGAGTCCTTTCCAGTGACCAGTGGCTTTGATTCGATCCAAATATCTCCATTGTCGAACCTCTGACCACTGGCAGATCCATAATTCAGATTAAAAGTCTGTCAAAATAGTACCAGCGAAAGATACATGATACACAGTACCATAAATCCATCATAATCACCCGATTTATCTCAGAATAATGTTGGAATAATGGCAGACCTCACCCCATTGGCGTCGTGGGAGGCTTACGTCATCCATTGCGGGACCAATTATGAGCCAAAATTGGTTCGTTACGGGTTCGTTACCAACCACATTGTGTTGCTGCTCTCCCCGAGCTCCCAGGGTCTTTTTGACTGGCGTCGAAGACTCTCATTAATCATATTTGATCCTAATGGATGCCCTGGAACGGACGGGTATGCGTTCGACATTGTATCCCCTGGAAAAGACCCGGCATGTATTCGACATCATTTGGACAATCCTTGAACGCCTCGCCTATTCGCGTATGGAAGAAACCAAGTGAGTTGCATGAATTTCGCGTGATTGGCGTTCGATATCTGGATCATTATTGAAAGAAGGCAAAATAGGCTCCGATGACCATCCGATTTTTCTTCCCCACTGGCAGAAGACGAGGTCATGTTGCGTCTTGTTGCTCTCCAACTCGCTCCGCGCCGAAGATCTTCCTGTACAATTTGCCTCGTCCCTACACTTCGGAACATTATCGCAAGTCTTTATAGCGTTTATTCACGCAATTAACCTTCTCCGCACGGTCTCAATCGTTACTCAACTTCTCGCCAATGGATCGTATAAATTCTCCTCCACATCGTAACGGTACCCCACAATCACCCATTCGTATCATCACTGGTCTCGTATCATGAAGGCTATCGTCTCCGTGTTGGCTCTGTCGGTCTCCCAGGCCATGGCCGGGACTGTCCTTTGGAATGGATTCTTCAACTCGTCGTTCACCGCGGCAACCTTCGACAAGTGTGGGTCTTCGAGCTTCACTCTCGACAATTGCTCCATTGTGTATACTCATCCAAATCCTCAACAGGGTCGTGGTCTAACCAGATTCAACCCTGGCAGTGGTACATCCACGGAAGCGCTGCCACCTCCCAATATCTTGGTGTCTCGCCCAACTTCAAAAACCCTGCCGATACAACCGACGCTCAGGGTCTCCGAACTACCATTGTACGTGCATTGCTTCTTAACACCGAGAAACCCTGAGATACATCAGACCGCCTAGGATGGCACAGCTTTCTGGAACGGTCAAACTATGGAGCGAACGGAGGTCATTCCTCAGACCAGCGCCAACTTGGGAACTGGTCACCTTTACTACCACTTCTCTCTCTCCACCTCATCCACCAACGCCCCTAACCCCGGATTTGAGCACCAAATCGCCTTGTAAGCACAACTCTTATGGTATTATTATCTCGAGGCGGCCTCGATTCTGATCGATTTCTTTTTTTTTTTCTCCGAAAATATTCACAGCTTCGAAAGCCACTTTACTGAGCTCAAATTCGGTTTGATCTCGGGAGCATCCGGAACCAGCGACAGCACCCTGCGCTGGGATATCGGCGGTGTCTCTCAGTGGACGACGACTCTGCAACCCAACACATGGTACAACTTCGCGTACGACGTCGACTTCTCCGGCAGCACCGTCGGTCTCTGGTTCTCCACCGGTTCCTCCCCTCTCACCCAGGTCGTTGGCAACAAGGCCGCCAGCCCATCGACCAACTCCGCTGATTGGCACATCGGTGTTCTCCGCCTCCCCAACGGTGGCACAAACGCTGCTGCTGAGGATTGGTTCTGGTCGGGTATCTTTGTCGAGCAGGCTCCCATCACGACGAGCATTGCTGGTCCTAACGCTGGAAACAGCCCCCCAGGCTCTTCCACCACTGTTGGACCCACCAGCACCACCACCAAGCCTTCCAGCACTTCGTCTGTCCCTACGACTACCCCCGTTTCGACTACCTCAACCGCATCTGGCCCCACCCAAACTCAATGGGGTCAATGTGGCGGTCAAGGATGGACGTGAGTATCCCTTTTGGTCTCGTCTTCATATCACTAAACATGTTTTCCTTCCTTACAGCGGCCCAACCGTCTGCGCTGCCCCCTACTCTTGCGTTGCTATCTCTCCCCCTTACTACTCCCAAGTACGTTCAGTTTGTTCAAGCAATAGTGATCTAGTACTGATTTGATGTCTCAATAGTGCAAGTAAATTTTCTCTCCAACTGAAAAGTGATGGAATACGCCGTCCGATGACTGTAGTAGTTCATTTTTCTGTGTTCGAGTATACAACGAATAAAAATATAAGTTACACGCTATGCTTGAACGAACGATCTTAGCTACCTAAATGAAAAAGTAAATCCACGACTTCGATTTCCAACGGAAGATTCATTCAGGTTAACATCAGGTTCAACTCGGCATTAAAGCCGTTCTCGTCAAAGCCTGCCGCAAAGGGGGTTCAAATACTTCAATCAGACACGAAACCAATGGCAAAAAAAAACAAGGCATTGGGAAGGAAAAACTATACCTAGAGCATCGTCGCTAGACATACTCAGAAGCCTTGTCACCGTGCGGAGGCTCTGCGCATTCGGGGAGTCCGAAAACACAGTTCGCTCATCCTCGTCCATTATTTGTTTCGATGCGGCGATGGAGAAGTTGTTTTCTTGGATGAGGGTGAACTTGGCCAGTGTGTCAGGTAGGACCTGGATATAACCCGCATCAAAGAGTACGGGGCGCCCATCCATGGCCACGCCAAAGTGGTTGGGCTTCATGTATGACTGTGTTAGCACCACCTCATCGTTGACCAAGGTTATATCACTGGGTGGGTAGTACGTTTTCCAAGTTGCGACGTAACGAACGGCCTGTACGTTGACGGTGTCAGTCATGCCAGAAATCAACATGCACAGGATTATTTATACAAGGGAAAGATAAATGTACACCCACCAAATTTAAGAACGTTTCTAGCCCATGAACACTCTTAAACGGCACAGGGGAGATCTTTTCCATGAAAACCATGTGGCGGATGAACTCGTCGCCGATCGAACCCAAAACTGTACCTGGAGGTGGGGCTTTTGAGCGCAGCCACTTGACCGCCTCGACGGCCTTGGCCAGGAGCTCTGATTCCGGTACTTTGCGCGTTATGATGCGTTCCATGACCAAGAATTTCCAACCTTTTTGAGCGCTGGGGAAATGGTGGAGGGGTCGGGGTACGTGGGGAGCAGCATGCCCGTCCTCATTGGCGAGGGTGTTTAGGTATCAGAGCATTTCAAATTCGGATTGCATACTCATATGACTGTACTTGACGCATATGTCGGGGTAGGTTGTATCAAAGTCACCCAGATTGAAAACACGGCAGAATTCAGGGAGGTAGGCACCGGACTGACTTCGGAGGAGTTGAAAAGAAGTCTCTACGGCGTGCTCTAGAACAGCCTGGTTTTCGGACGTGAGGACGAACATCATGTAGGAATCCACGGCTGATAAAGGGGAAAAGTGTGGGTTGTGGATCGACGGTCGACCGAAGAGGAGTAAGTGATCAAACGATCCGATAACACCTCACTAGCACTCACGGTTACTTTTCACTGACGTAAGACGTAAGGCAATTAAAATCCTTGTTCTAAGAATACCAGGTTTACCGTTCACACAGCATGAATCCAGCTCAGGGCGCATCGAAGGAGGCAAAAATTTGAAATCATAGACGACCTGAGAGCACGATAGAAATACAACCATCCAAGACCTGTACCATAGTGTAATTACAATCTTGTTCCCGAATCAACATCCCACAAGCCATATCCTGACTCTGAGTCAAAGCGGATCGCGTAGGTCTTGTTATAAAAAGGGATAAAGACTCCCGGGATGCTGATGATAGTTCCTTCGGCATCTTTTGCGAACCTTCCGCCAGCTGTCGAGTGAACCGATGGCGGTTGAATTTAGCATATTAAGCGCCCGAGGTAGATCACACGGATCGTAGCAGATCAAACACGAACCTTGGATGGCATGAGCCATGAGCGGGAAGGACGCTGCACCCGCAAACCCATTACCCCCAAGTCCCAATCCTCCCAGGACTACACTCCCTGCCCCGGCTATCCAGCCCAGGCTGATATCGAAAGCAGTGTTGATCGACCCTTGGGCCGAGAATCGGTTGTGTCCGAGATCAAGGCGGGCCTCGATGGTGTATGGAACGGAGGCGAGGTGCGCTGTATATGTCGATCCAGGACCAAGGGCATTGTTCCAGTTGGCTGGGGAGACAAATCGGAAAGCGACGTTGAGGACATCTTCAGTCTCGTTGCGGATAGTCACGTCTGGCATGGTAAGGATTCGAGACTGCTGTAATATAGTTGAACGAATCTCGGTATACCCTACTCTTGGGGTGCATCTAGCCTTTATACGATGAAATTAATATAGACATATTAGTAGGACCGTCGATTAACGTTGCCGCGTGTTTTCGCAGAACTTACGAAGCTGCACATAACGGTAATATAACTGCGCATTGTGTGAACGATGTGACAACAAGATTACCCGTTCAAACGTTCATGAGGCATGTACTCTTTGCCTACTACGATGACCTAACTGGGCCCGGGGCCTCTGAAGCTTCCCCATTAACCTGGCTTTCTCTCGGAGCGAGCGCTTAAGCACAAACCTGGTCTGAAAGTTAAAACAAATGGCACCGTCATCATCATCGGCGGACAATATTTTCATGAATGATCTCTACATGGGTGTGTAAATACGTTAGTACTTAAGCGTAAGTTCAGTACCCATACAATAAGCAGCATCGGAAATAAATTTCATAAGAAGTCATAAATAAGCTTCGTTCTACACAAGATAGCCCTTTCCAGAATGCCTCCCCTCCCCCGACGAGACCTCGCCATCGCCATCGCCATCATCCGGCGGGGGAAACACAATCTCCTCACGCGTGACTTTGATCCCTCCTGCACCCTGACTCAATTCAAACGCCTCCGTCCTCCCCTCCCCCCTGCCCGTCCCCACTCCTCCCACTCCTCCTCCTCCTCCTCCACTCCGGTACTGCACCATCGAAGGCGGGAGGTTCTCCGTCGAGAGCGAGATGGCGTCGTCCGACACGTCGCGGAGCCGCATCCGACTGTTGAGGACGGCCATCATCGAGTTGGAGTAGAATTTGCCGAGCGTCTCTGACGAGGCGAGGAAATAGGAAGGTTTTCCTGGGAGGACGGACAGCACGAGGTTGACGATGGCCAAGACGGCTGTCGGATAGATAGATAGAGATAAGGTCTGATATCCCCAATGACTCTGGTCCGAGGCGAAGGCAAAAACTGACCTGTGATCGTCCCTGTTTCGATCACCATGGCTATGATTCCTCGCACCATAACCTTCGTTGACTTCATCGCCTGAGAACCCCTTTGAGCGAGCTACTTGTACGGTTAGTCACTTGGTAGTCCTCGAGGGGTAGGTGGGGGGCACGTACGTAGAAAGTCATCGCAAAAGCGATGATCGCATCACATAGCGCGCTTGTTCCATTCCAGATCTAGGAATCCTCTGTCAGTGTGTCGACAATGCAAAGATAATTTTGTCGTTGTACCGCAGCAGATATTGAATAGTCCTGTCCAAGGAGCAGAGAAAAGGAACCTGCCCGCTTCTGAACAACGGCAGTTGAGATCGCTCCTGCTAGTTGGACAAGGGCGAGCTGTTGGATACGATGAGTATAAATAATTAAATCATCATTCTCATTCTCAGGTAATCATGCTGTCACTCACGAATGCCACTATGCCAGCCACGATGTAGGACCTGGCGAGTATACTAATCCGATACGCATAGAAAATCTGGGCGATGAAGGCAACTACACACGAACAATAATAGGCAGTTAAATCAGTGGGCGACCGACGGAGGTGGTACGGCGATAAGAAACTTCACCTATCCCCGTCATCAGAGGTGCTGAGAACCATGTGAATCTGATATTATTAAAGTTATTGATGTCCCCAAAGCCCTGTGCGAAAATGTAAAAGGCGGATTGGGTGAATAGGATCGTCTGGGCCAGTTCGATGGCGAAAACGGTGAGGACGAGCATTTTGTTTCGTAATGGATCTCGTTGGAATGCGAGGTGGTATATGTCTGAAAAGAAATGGAAGTCAAACTCGAAGAATGGAAGACAAACTCGAACTAGAGCAAAGATGAAAGTGTACCTACAAACCTGTACACAGAGAGCGCCGAATAGTCCCCAATGAAACATGAAACCAAGAAGCTGCAAGTCCTCAGATCAACGAAAGCTTTCACAATGCCATATCCAACCCCTCTCACCCGTGGTCCTGTCCTACAATCACGGAACACATAAGTCTCTTGGATGACGCCGACACACAACTGGTACTCACTTTGCGTCAACGTGATCAGGAATCGCAGGGAAAGTGGAATTCATGATTGAGGTCATCCTGATACAGGACCCTTAGAATGAGGGGAGGGGGAGAGCGGCGGATTTTGAGCCAGGCCCTTTTGTACGTTTCATCCGCGTTGAAGGAAGTCATTCTGTTGACAGGGGCTTTCATGGGAAGGTGATCTTGGCTCAGGCTCGGTGACTATTTATAGCGATGTAGATGAACACCCCCACGATGATTGAATTGAGCAACGATGTGGTCGGAGACAGGATTGGGCTACCTGATTGCCCAGTAGGGTATCTGATGCAGTTAGGTGAGAGCCAACGCGCTGACGTGCGGTCGGGGAAGGGTAACGTTTTGAGTGGGTGCAATGATCAATTGAAAGTCTAATTCAGACTCACCCAATCCTTCGTCCGTGGCACTGGCATACCATGAACTTGAAAGCCAGCGGTGTATCTGTCTCTTGTATTGAGGTTCTGGAAGCCAAGCTCGGAAATAAGCAAGAAACATACTCGATATTGGCGATGTGGCTAAGTGCCGCTGCGTGAGAACGCAATACGGAGTGTTGGATTTTTTATCTCCCATCGTATTTACACTCTCAGAAAAGGCAAGCCATGTAGTGGGTGGCATTGGTAGAGAGGCGCTATCCATGATAGATGAGGATCCCGCATGTATGTATACATGGGAACGTGATGGCGAAACTGCATGTCGACAATGTAAGTGAGTGCGCAGTCGATCATCACGGATCCGTTAATTGACATTTCATGGGTGTCTTTTACAGAAAAAGAAAAATCGAAATAAGCCAGTCGTTCTCAAGTTCGCCGATCGAAATAGACTCACTGAGAAATCTTGTGAGAATACGAGTCAGGTGTCCTGGGCCAGTCTATGTCACATTTTGGGGCCTGAATTGAAAGATTAAAATGAACGGTATATGCATCATGGCATGGAAAGTCATCATTTACAATCCGACACACCTATTTCTCGCCTCTGGACCTTTAGAATGTCCTCGAATGTCCTCGGTATGGGCCGTTGTTGAACCGATTCTTGAGTCAGGGGGGTAAATGATGCCAGTGATATCGGTCAAGGTGGGTATCCAAATGCCAGTGGTTGGTTTACAACATCATTCATCACATCCTAGAGACACAAGCGACGCACATCGATGATCGCTTCACCGAAAGATGATGACACGGCTTGGACACGACTTGGACCAATGAATTAAAGGACTACTGTCGAAAGCATATATTTTGGTTACGTCGCGGGCTTGAAGGTAGCTCGAGGATTGGTATAGAGCATTTCGGTACGAAACAAGACGAAATGTCGGAATTCGCGGTTGTGACCTGGTTTAGGGAGCGGTTGGGGAGCGGAGCCCAGACAAAAAAAAATAGATCAAAACTGTGACCAGACCGTGACACTGTAGAGATTACTTATGTCACGTGGATAAGATAAGATCAGATAAGATGACTTGGAGGAACTCGGCACTGCCCAGGTTCATTTCTGTTTGGGTGAGAAACAGGCAAATATTTATTGAAAAAATGTAAATAATAGGCTGTTTATGGAATGAATATTGTAAAAATTACCATATTTGGAAATTACTTTTACCTGTATCTCGCAAAATTA
>JAHXRV010005762.1:0-38472 GCA_019904355.1 Psilocybe tampanensis
TCCTTATCTGTATTGGGACCCTGGTGCTTGGACCTCTGAAAAAGCATTGACCTTCAGCCGAGCCAGGACGAGCCGACCGAAGGGAGGCGAGGAGTGGTGAGGTTTCTGATTTTACTGTGAAATTTTTAATATGTGTTTTGCTTTTTTTTTCTTTTTTCTTTATTCCTTAACCATGAACAAGACGGCCAGAGCGAAGCGAAGGCACGGCTTGTATAAATAATAATAATCAGTGGAACTCCGCCAAAGGGGGTTAAGGACAAGGTGAAACTGTGATATAATAGGTGTGACATTCCTGATGGTCATCTACCTGACATGTGGGCCAAACCTGAACCAGGCATCAGGATGTTGGTCACGTTTGTCCTAAGATCCCTTCGCCCTCTAGTAATGTGAACGAGAAACGATCCCAGTGGCATAATCTGTGTGCGCGCCAATATCCATAGCTTCCCCATAAGTCGATCCAGATGGCACAATCTCAATTTCGTGCGTCCGGACTCCGGGCTGGAATGGCTCCCAGGGCACAATTTTTGAGAGCCCCGCATCATCCACTTTCGGCGCGTGCGCGTCAATATCCATAGCTTCCCCATAAGTCGATCCGAATGGCACAATCTCATTTTCGTGCATTCGGGCTGGAATGGCTCCCAGGGAACAATTTTTGAGAACCCCGCATCATCCACTTTCGGCGCGTGCGCATCAATACCCATAGTTTCCCCAAAAAGTCGATCCGAATGGCACAGTCTCATTTCGTGCGTTCGGGCTGGAATGGCTCCCAGGGGCCCAATAATCAGTTAACCTATTCATTGCTCACTCGCAACATGTTAACGATAATTCCATGAGGTATCCCGGTGTAAAAAATTCTGAACGTAGCAACATTGGGTGTCGTATCAACTATGAAACGACAGTCAAAGGATACGATTGATAAATGTCAATGTGGTGGTCCAGGCACTTTGGCGCCCATGTCCCTATCTGGGACATTGGCACCAATATTGATTGATGTCGTTCCTTGTGCCATATTTTATATCGAAGTGTTGGGAGTAATGTAGGTCTCATTCAGTTAAAATGGCGCTCACGGCACAATGTCGATGTGTGATAGTGCCTCACCCATTTTCATTTCTGGTGCTTAAGCGTTAATCTATTCAAATCAATCCACTCACCGCAATCTTAGCCCTGAGCGTCAATCCACGTCAGAATAACGGAAAAGTATGATTAAAGCTACATATGTATCCAGTATCTCCCACTGCCCAGTGCCCTGACGCCCAGTGCCAATGGTTCTAGTACCCTATCTACTCCATCTTTTGGATTTGTTGCCGATTCCAAATAGCAAAATATGTTCGTATATACATTACCGCCCTATCCTGTGACATATAACTCACAGCCTTTCTGATTTTTGCAATCCCGCTGTTACCACATTCGCCTGCACTTGAGTTCACGGCCAAAAGATCCGGGTTCTGATCACAATATGTTGCCAAAAAGCAGGACTCACTGCATTTATGCTCGCTAGAATGGAAAATATCAATCAAAAACAACGTGTTCTTGAAAAAGTCCGGTTCTCGAGTCATGCAGTATGGCTGCAACGCACATGCGAAATCGTATACCACAATCCTCGGGGCCTTTTCCCATCGCGTGTAAATTGCGGAAAAGACATCATTACGACCTTCGGCAGAGGGGATGCAATGAAAACCATAGCAGACACTATGCGTGCACCATACCACCATAATGCCGCCTGTCAATCTTTTTTTTGAGTATGTTGAGTAGAATTTCCGGCAGACGTCTTCATCCTCGTCAATGCCACCAGGATCACTCCCGTTTTCATGCTGTAGTGACGGGTACTTTGGCCGATGACGAATTTCCGGCATTGCATAGCAACATCCAGTCTGAATGGAGTACATCACACTTAGTAACAAAATCTAACAATTTGAGCGACACATGCCTTTTGCCAATCTGTCGAAGTGGCTTCCAACTCATGTTTTCCGTGTTCCAGACTGGCATGAACACTTAGAATAGAGTAACATGTTTTTGACCGGACATAAAGCCATTCAGCTACACCCAATATTTGTGATGTCAGTCCTGCTCCCAGATTAAATTCCCATTTCACAACCGCGTGGATGACTGGGATGTATCTGAGGAGTGAGAGGTTCTCTGCAGTTGGATAGCGCGTGAATTTTCGTAGGTTATCCAGTGACGAGACGGGGACAAGTTGGAGGATATTTTCATCAGCACATATCTATTGGATAGATCTGTTAGCACATAGTGCAAATTTGTTTCGACGAAACACAATTTACCTGGAGGAAGAATCTGCGATATACATCTGGCGGGCTTCTATTTTGCCCCATAACCATGTTGAGCCCAAAGTACTGATCAAACAGTGCCCCGAGGTGCGGATCAATCATCGTTAAGTCTTTCACAAGTTCTGGGA
Source organism: Psilocybe tampanensis (assembly GCA_019904355.1). Lineage (NCBI taxonomy): Eukaryota > Fungi > Basidiomycota > Agaricomycetes > Agaricales > Agrocybaceae > Psilocybe > Psilocybe tampanensis. The sequence goes on from JAHXRV010005762.1 coordinate 2,414, forward strand.
TTCGAGCAATTCGCTCCACCGTTTTCCTGTTTCGTTCAAAGGCAGCACTTCTTTGATCCACGATGTTCTCTGCTGGAACCGAGCCCAGAGCTGGTCCATTGATTATTGAGCGCATAAGAATACGAGTATGGCGGCTGGGGATTGCCTGCAGTCCCGCAGTGGCACGTACACCAACTCGTTCTACAGACTGAGGACTGATTGTTGTTGGCGGTCGTAATGTGGGTAGAAGATTCTTGCGACTAAACGCCAAGGTGACACCGTCCCAGATTGTAACATCTGGAGTAGGACCGCATCTTGCACAGGTCATATCATTGTTGAATTGGATTAGTCGGATGTAAGAAAACCAGCTTGCCCGAAAGAGTTTTTCATTGACAAATGGAATTTGCGATCCACGGATATGATATCTGCGAGAGACTGTTTGGACCCAAGATACAAATGGCGTCTCTGATGATGAAAAAGCCGCGGTATAGTCGTCCAATAGGTCATGTGAAAAGAAGCTTCGATTATTGAAATTGAATATCCCCAGAGCGCTGCATTCTGGTCCCACCAGACGTTGTTTGCATTTTCCGCATTTTTGAAGTGTGACTGTGCACTTTGCTGCGCCCAATAGCGTGTAAATGACGCCCTCGCGTTGAAATATCAGCCCCAAAGGATTGAAGCGCTCTCGGTCGTCGGAACAGCAACAACTTCCAGTTTCATCAAGTGGGATCGATGACGGCGGGGATAAAAATGTCACCCTTGAACTGGCGGGTGGATCGGAGGAGATTCTAGACCAAGATGGTGGGGGAAGTTTGAGGTATGATACTGATTGAGAAATTCCAGCAATTTGGCGTGGTGAATTGCCTGTGCCGTACAGTAAGTAAAAATATCGTAGGATTGTAATAACACCTACCGAATTGAATAGTGTCTAACAACTCATCTGCAATTACTGGATCACGAGCATTCCAATCCCCTTGGATGTGCTGCTGAAGGGAGTTTCGAGCAGACAAGATGTGTATGCACGACGTGGCCCCCGTGTCCCGGTTGCATTTCCATGTGCCTAATCCTGAGTCTTCGCCCAGGTGTTCCACAACCGCTCGATTCTTGATGGTTGGGAACCTGGTGCCAGAAGGAACCGAGAATATGTTTTCAAAAGAGCCTTGAAGAGTTGTTTCATTTCTGACAAAGAGAAAGGTCCTATCCTCCCCTTTATCTGGATTGTATTTTCTCTCAGTCCCAGTCATTTGCCATAAATCAGTATAGTAGTAGGACTAACCTGTAGCTTGATAGTTTTTTTCTTCAATGTACTTCTCTGCGAGGTTTCCTGTAAGGAATTCCACATGAAAACATGCCAGATCTTGCCTCCGTGCTGCAGGGCATACACAACTAGCAGTGGTCTGGGTTCCGATCGTTGATCGCTGGATATGATACCATGCTGCCTACGGTATCCAGTTACGATTAGCTGCAATTCATTGTTTAAAAACATGCTAAGAACTGTACCGTTGCCTCGCGCCGTTGAGTATTCCAGCCATTGGCCACAAACAACCGATCTGTGAGCTGGTATATCCCGCACTCTTCCGCCAGGACAGCTTCAACGAAGAAAGCAAATTCGTCTTCTGTGGTACTGTGATCCTCATTCGCGTTTTCAGGCCCCTCCTCATTGTCCAACGGTGTTGTGTGAGTATCCGAGACTGTATTCCCCAACAACGGTGCCACGACCGTTTCCACTGATGCCGGTTCCGACTCGATGTAAGCTGGCGATGAGACATGATCAACTTCACAATGGTTCAGTTGCGATATTGGGCCTTGAACTTGCTTCTTCCTTCGAAAACCTTGGTTTCCACCATAGCGGCGCTTTCTTTGCGGTGTTACAATGAGATCCTGGTCCTCCTCGCCATATGAGATTTCGACTGGGGAGTCTGGGTATGCATCAAAAACAACACGCTGTTCAGGAGAATCGTCCATACTGAGGACGTGTGGTGTGGTGTCAAGTGAAGGAAATTTCTAATATTTGTTTGACAGTGCGGGTTTCCATAATAACGCGGCAAAGGCCACATATTAAGCGCCGGTGATGAGGATCAATCTCAACCACTTTTCTCATTCCATGTCTTTTGCCACAATATGGTTTATCATCGATAAGTCATCAATCTTAACCGCTTTTTACATTCCCCGTCTTTATCTACAATATGGTTTATTATGAATATGGTCCACATATGATCCACCCTACAATCTTCTCTTTACCTCTTTACCCACAAGTACATCGCTTACCTGTCTATGCCAAAGGAATCGACTCCAAGTGTTTTGGCACTACAAGTCAGTCCGATGCTCCAGTCTCTATCATGATAATCCTGTACTAAATCTCTTTTGTGTCTATAGCTGAGATCAGGTCGCAAAACTATTGCTTCGAATAATGAAGTAACAGAGAGCTCGTCTCCAAGCAAGAAGTCACGTCAAGCTGCTCGATGTACCAAATGCCCCGGACGGCCTCTTCGATCACAATGTATCCATACAAAACAAGGTGAACAGTATATTCACCAACAGTCTGCGCTTCAGGTAAGCCTTTAGCTCAAGGCAACTAGTGCGTAGGTCCTGACAGAAAGAATAGGATCTACGGGCTCATACTCCACCTAATTTGCTCACCACGACTGCCTCAAGTCCTACTGTTCCACTCACTCTGCCGCCGTTGTTCCAGGTGTCCAACTCGGGCCCTATGGCACTCTCGTTTGGGTTGAACTCAAGCCCTATGGCGCCATCGTTCGGGTTGTCTGACTCAAGCCCTATGCGACCGACCAATTCTGCGCACACCCTCCCCCCTCATAATTCTGTTCCGCCACCCAACTCAAGCCCTTCGTTGACCACTGAACTCATGTCTGAGCCATCCAACTTAAACCATGCTTCCCTGCCCCAGACTCCTAGGCCCTTGAATGCCGAGCGTGTCTCTGTCGCTTCCCAGCCCACAAGCCGCCGCTCACGCGCACGACGAACGAGTGCCAAAGATCCCTACAACGACCGTGTCAAAGGGGTCAAGCGGGGAAATGAACCATATGGTGTGTTATAACCACCACTGCCACTCTTTTTTTTTTACCATGAGCTGACATTTGTTTCAAGATATTGTGCGTGGCCATCCACTGCCGGCTCCTATCCTAGAAAGTAACAGGGCGGTCAGGCAATTCTCCATGTCAATCCAATCAATCATTGAACGGGTGAGTGGTCTCTTGAGCGTTCTCTGGAGGTCGCTTTTCTAACAAGGACTCAAACAGTGTGAAGATGTTTCACGACAAACTGGGTGTTGGTTGTTCATTGGGGCTCAACATGGCACTGCACGGGGAGGGGCAATTACATTTGCGTCACCTTGGCTTCGAACGGAGGCGTCCTCTCAGACTGGAGAAATTGCGACACTGTTTTCAACAACTACTCGACATCTGCTCAATGCACATATCCAGAACAATGTCAACATGCAAGAACAGGTAGAGAAATCCAAACGCGAAGTTGATGCGCTCCAACGTTCACTTGATTCAGCTGCCAAGGATCAGGAACTCCTGACAGAACAGCTTGAACGATACAAATCCTTATATGGTATCATAGATTAGGTTCAATTGCAGGACGACGTTGAATAATAGACGATTTTTATTCCGAAACTGTCTTATCTCCTCCCGAATGAATCCCGAACCCCCTATCAACTAAATTCTCGGCGAAAAGTACTCCAGACCAAGGCAATGACTTTCCCTCGTGCGTGCGGATTTAAAAACAGCGCTTGTGTGTGGTGTTGCCAAGATAGGCTGATCGATATCGAAAGGTACCCATTTAAACTCCTGACTATCTTGGCTGTCAACATTCACGATCCGAACAAGTCGTTCCAACGGATAAGACTCCACATTGATCTTGTGACAGAGGTGACGCTCATTGGCGAAAACGAAAATGCCGTCGCGGATACGACCATTCCACATGATAGGAACCTCTGGGATAACCTACCGACCACTATCAGCACTGCGTGAAGTCCAGAGAAAAAGAATACAGACCCCAGAATAGACATATAGGACCATAAATGGCAGAGAATTGCAGTCTGGTCGGCGGCAGTCTAGATCGCCACAGCAGTGGTCCATTTTTGAGAGGATTAGAGTAAGATGGAGCCACAGTGTTGAGATATCGGCCTTTTATGCTTATAGGTGATCCCTTGGACAACCACATGACAGAACATGGATAGTCCTTCTCCGATTGCACGGAAATTAGAAGGGACCATGGAAGATTCACAATAATGTACGATGGAAATTTCTGATTCTGATGAATGTAAAACAGGGGAATCACATACCCAAGCGCATTATACACGTGTGTCGTACACCGACATATCAAATTTGTGGATTATGTGCCAATGTGAGGGAAGATACGTTGGGGCACAGGCGTCAATTTGTGTGGGAAAGTACATGTCACTCTACGAGCGCCAAAGTCATTATCGTGCCATACGCAGCATAAAACGATGGTCGCCTTGCATTGGTCGCCTTGCATTGGTCGCAGCAGCACTGGTCGCATCAAGGTCGCAGCATAGAGTCGCACCGGACAGGTCGCAGCCTAGGTTGCGCCACTATATTTAAGTTTGCCGTGTGCGTAAACATTCAGATTTCCTTCACACAAGTTGCATCTCTTTCGTCTCTCTGTCTTATTGCTGTGTTACTTCAAGTTCTCCAACCTAAATGGCAAAGATTGGAGCTGATGGCAAGACAAAACATCAGCGGTATCATGAAAAGTATTTTTACCAGTCTGAAAGTACTCAAGCTCATTCACTGACTGGGATGTGATGTCCATAGGCACCAGGACAAACGAAATGCGCAGAACAAAGCACGCAGAGATCGTTTAAAAAAGTATATGAATAGTACCACCCTTATGCTCATATCTAACTCATATATATCTTCTAGAGAAGCGCACATCCAGGCTAAAGGTGTTGCACACGAACATAACCAGAAGAGACCAATTGCCGATTCAATGAACACAGACACATCATCAGCATTGAATGTAGACCAACAAGAGCAAGTATTGTTCAAAATGACATTGAATAGCTTGATACTCATAGCATTATTAGCGAGGCAGACGTCGAAACAATCCTTCTTGACACTTCTCCCTCCTCTGTCCCGCCGTCGTCTCCCAGAGCAATGCAGCACGCTTGGGACGATGACCTCCCCCCAAGTTCTCCACCCAGCCCCCCGGCAGTGGCGTATGGCAGGTACAGCCCCTACAGCGCAGAGCTTCTTGCGGAGTACAGAAACCTGGTTGAGAAGTTTGACCAGTGGACAAAATTTACACGCGCCGTCATCAACTGGTTTGACTCAAGTCTTCACCCGGAAACTTGTGGTTGGGACGCAGACAAGCCTTTCATGGGGTCAATCATGCAAAAGGAAATCGAAGGGCAGCTGTCTACCGGTGCGAACCTTCTAGATGCCATGGACGACTTGTTCGAGAAGCTTTCATTTGAGCTTGGGCTCGGGGGTATCAAGGAATGGAGGGACACAAAGGAGATGCTTGTTGAATTGGCTGCAAAGGTTACAATCCTTCGACGAATCATGGGACAATTTCAGCGAACCAAGTATGACGACCTCTTCTCAGATTAGTGTAGGAGTTCCAGAGTGATCAAATATATGTATTGCGACGAATAATGAGGCTGAACTACAGACTGGACCCGTCTAACAGAACACGCTCCTCGCCTTTCACCACCTGAACAACAGACCCACTGTCGAGTTTCATGCAGAACTCATGAACGGCAGCAGATCTGGACTTGCTATACAGAACGTGTGCGTGTTTGACGAATGCAAGATTTCCACGGAGAGAGGGGGCACTGTGAAGTAGGTATGCAAGAGGTGAGAACACGGATCGTAGATACAACAGCGCAAACATACCCGGCAGAAGAGAGGAATATTCCTGGCGTGCGTCCAACAATAACAACGGCCCAGTCGCCGCTCTCTGGCCCCACTACAGATACATATAAGTAATAGGAAGGCAGTCTATTGGTTGTGACTCACATGGATCTCCATAGCGAAATCCTGGAATATTGGCCAGGTCATCGCGTGTAAGGACGTTGCGGATGGACGGGGAGACCTTCACTACCTCTCCAGCTTGGAGAGCCCGCTGAAATTCAGTGCGAGCCTCCTGTTCAGCAGCAAAAAAATAATATGCTGCTCCGGAGACCTGATGGGTGAGCTCGGAAGCACGAGCACTATTTCAAAGGATAAGGGATGAGGAACAAAACAATTAATTTGTGGTCTCCACTCACTGGCCCTGGTAAACACCAGGTTCGCGCCCAACGATCACGCAATACCATCGCTCTTGAGGTGGAGGGAGATCTTCACGATGGAAGGGGCAGCGGCAATCAGGGATAGTACATTCAGCTGTGTAGAAAGTAAGTGAGATAGGGCTTGTGGGTATAGTAGTATGTTTCACTCACTAGCGGCAGCAGCAGCGGACTCAGAGTTAGATGGCAAAGACATCCGACGAGCAAGGGTGAAGGGGAGAGGTGCGTAATTGGAGGGGGGGGGGTGGAAAGTCAGGACGACACCTAGGTACGTGATATAACTTGTGGATCCCACTTGAGATCGGATTAGGAAAGAGTGTCGTGTGGTATTAGGAAAGAGTATCGCGTGGTATGTTTTGTGTTTCCCCATTGATACGGATGAATGACAGGTGATAGTGAGGCCGATCATCGGCCAGAGTATCGGGCGCTATTAAGTTATCGTTGACTGAGTAGAGGGTTTTGGCTCTAAAGACACAATTTTATGAAATTCTGCTTTACGCCCCAAACTTTGAATACCCCCCAGTGATCCTCAAACTTTGAGATGGATCCTGCATCTGCGTATCAGAGGTTACTTGAAAGCGCTATTGCCGATGTCACCAGTACAGGGAAAGCTTGGTCATCACAAGGTCGCAAGCGCAAGAACGACCGCGATCCAGCAGTAGACATGGAGATCAAGGGCGAGTGGTTGGCGGCAAAGGACAGGCTTAAGCTCCTTCAAGAGCAACGCGCAAAGGGTCAGTTTTTTTCTTTTTTTTTTTTTTTGACGGTGATTATATTATTGAGAGACACTCCAGGCATGGCCTTGTTTGCAGACAAGAACACGACGCCTGAACAGATTGAGGCATTTCTTCTGTTTGTGAACCCTCCGAAGAACGACGTAAAGGCAGATATTCAATCTGTGAGCCCTCTTGCAATTCTAACTCCTCTATTTCCATGACATGAATATTGTATATTTAGGAAAGACAGGAAAATACCAGAGCCGGGGGCGTGAACCCAGAAGAGATTGAGAGAGGCGATGCTGAGACTAAAACGATGACCAGTAGCAGTGGGACTGCTAATGGGAGCGGTATTGCGGGCAGTTATATGAATGGATTTTTCTTTCCTGATCATTTTGATATGCCTCCTGGCGATCATTCTGAGTCACCAAACGCGCCTGCTGCTCCAACCTCTGCCGCCGCTGATCGCCAAACTACCGTGCCTGCTGCTCCAACCTCTGCCGCCGCTGAACGCCAAACTACCACTGCCGCTGCCAAACACCAAACCACCGCTGCCGCCGCCGATCTCCAAACCACTGTAGCCGCTGCGGCTCCCAAGGCGGCTCCTACCGCCAATGCTGCTGCTTCCAAGGCCTCTACCTTGCCGGCCGATCTCCAAACCCCCACAGCTGCTGCTGCTCCCAGGGCCGCTGCCGTCGCCGATCCCCAAGGGACCGTAGCTGCTGCTCCCATAGCCGCTGCCACTGGCGGTGCTCAGATGGCTCCCCAGACAACTTCTGCTCCTCAGGACACTACACCATCAGACGACCTTTTTTCTAAAATGGCCAAAGGTATGTTGTTCTGCATTCCACTAGGGAGAACAGTTTTTGAATAGTTTCCAGAATTCAATCCTACTAAAATGCCTCTGCAGCTAACAAAGCTAAAAGAGCAAAAGGAGAAGATCACTCTGAATCGACAAACTTTGATCGAGACAATCGCACACCTGGAGTCAGAGCTTTGCGAGCCACGCCAGCGTACCATGGATCAGATTCGCTCGCAGCTTCGCCACATCGATAATGGCCATGGATTGCTCGGCTCGATGAATACCTATCTGAGCGAGTTAGGGACGGCAATTCAACAGAGCGAACACAGAAGCCAGGAGCGAGAGCGAACGAAACCCCTAATTGAAAAGAGGAAGCGACTCATCAAGGATCGGGAAGAGAAGAAGCAGTCGTTAACAAATATCACTCCAGACTTGTTGGTTGCCCGTCAGAACGAGATCGAGAAACTCAATAAGGAGATAGCAGATCTCGATATCGACATCAATCCTAATCACGGCACGAACCCAAAACCAAAGGCCAAAGCAACCAAGCGTGCGAGGGTGAAGATTCCAGAGCAGGGCGAGGACATTGAGTATCAGAGCGAGGAGGAGGATAATCGGAGGGTTATGGAGGCATGGAATAATATGGACCCGGAGGAAAGGAAAGCATACGCTGGTACGTGACCTGTTATATTATCAAGTCCAACTTGCTGACTACGCCAATATCAAGCTAAAGTTCGGGCATCGATGGAGAAGTTCGCAACCACTGGCAACATCAAGGACTTCCCATGTACACATCGCAAGGCTTTACGAACAATCCAGTGTCTTCTCCCTGAAGAATCGTTCAGTTCACGTGAAATGGCAATTGCGATCCACCTGAAAAGTCATACCAACTATGTATGCAGATACCACAACGATCACCAGAAGATAAAAGAGTACGATGGAATGCAGGGAGGGGAGTTCATTGTCTATGGCTGTGGGTATTATGCAACATACGGGAAAAAGGAGAACCCAGTTGACCCTCCTGCACCGGGATACATGCACTGCGGATGCTTCATCGACGACGCCCTGATGGATTTCTTCTTCTGGAAAATCCTTTCCATCAACTCGACTCGTCCCGACCTCGCAATGTTCCCAGAAACCATGAAGGGATCCGCCTTTCGCCCAAGGTTTCGTGCGTTTGTCATCAAGCTTTTCCGGAGTTTTACGTTGTTGGATGTCAACGACATTTTTGACCCCCATCGCCCTTTTGGAAAAACCGAACGTCAAGTTTATCTCTTTAAACTCTCTATCCAACGAATGATGGAATTCATCGCACAGGTTGAAAGTGGGGCGTCTAGAATGGACATTGACAATTGAATAGATTTTGGGCAGGCGGTAGTACTGATTACAAGTATGGCTTATATATTATCTGTTCGTATTCAGGATTCAAGTTCTATCTCAATCACATGTTAAACGTTTTGGCTGCAGCCGAGTACAATCATGATTTGGAGATTTTGCGTTGATTCCCTATGAAATGACAATATTGATGCGCAGGCGTCAATCCGGGTAGAGGTGCCTCAACCTAGAATATGCCCGTGGCATCAAAGTTGACTAAAGATGCCGTGAGACTGAGTGCGATGGTTTTGGAGATTTTGCGTTGATTCTCACATGAAATGACAATATTGATGCGGGGGCGTCAATCCGGGTAGAGGTGCCTCAACCTAGAATATGCCCGTAGCATCAAAGTTGACTAAAGATGCCGTGAGACTGAGCGCGGTGGTTTTGGAGAATTTGCGTCGATTCTTACATGAAATGATGATATTGATGCACAAGCGCCAGCGTTGGTCTCCTCCAGATCCGACAATATGTCAATATCGAGGAGTTGGCATGAATGTGGTTGGATATATCTGATCACAATATATGCCTGCGGCATCGAAGTTGGCAACATGAAAATGAGCATTGATTTTCGTGTGCACTGTGAGGCAGCAACATTGATGCATTGGCGTCAATCTGGCTGGATGCGTTGAGTTTTCTTTCTGATGTTCCGACTGTCGTGGTCACACAATCGGCCCGGCTCTGTGCTTCACACGGGTCGGACCACGGGTCCTGGCTAAGGGACCCTCGCCTCCATGTCACTTTATCTCAAACCATTTTCTATGTCAACGGCTTCTTTTTCCCCTTATTCTGAGTTTTTGGCCAGAGATCAAGGTATCATCAACACTTTTCTCTCTTACATTAAGGGTAGAACTGCCTCAAGATCGCTCGCAAATTCGAGCAAAATCGTGATTTGTTGTCACACTCTTGTGACGTCACTGTCCTCCAAGTGACAAAAATGTTACCCTTGTGGGCATCGCCGGTCCGCATGAGTCCGGCCCTATGGCATTTTTATTAGCAAAATACTATGTGCCCACGGCATTGAAGTTTGCGACACACAATCTGCGTGTGAGGACACAATATTGACGCATCAGCGTCAATCTGCCTTGATGTGTCTTATCAGAAATATGTGCCAGCCGCATCGAAGTTACTCTGAGCATCAAGAACATTGATGCATTGGCGTCAAATTTCAATATTTCAATATTGTTGGAATATGTGCCGGCTGCAACCAAGTTGGCAAGACGCACCCGTGAGATTCATTTGCACTCAAGTCTCAGGCTTGAGGTGTGGATATCGATGAAATTGGGGGTCAATTCAAGTTGATTTTGGAGAATGGGCGTTCAGTCACCAGTGCGACTGGATGTGTCTCATTGTCAGGGTGCGCCCGCAGCATCGAAGTTCAAAGTGAAGGAGCGTCAATTTGCGTGTGAGGTAACAGGCTGGATGTGTCGCATCAAAGATATGTGTCCGCAGCATCAAAATTCGCGACACACAATTGGCGTGCGAGGCCACAACAATTGATGCATCGGCGTCAATCTGGCTCGATGTGTCTGGGCCACAACATTGATGCATTGGCGTCAATCTACCTTGATGTGTTTCATGAGAAATATGTGCCGGCTTCCTCAAACTTAGCGTGAGCCTCGATTTGCGTGGAAGCCTGAGGGTAACAACATTGACGCATCAGCGTCAATATCGCTGGGGGTGTCTCACGGAATATATGTGCCGGCCGCATCGAAGTTGGCAACTACCGTGAAATTAAGGCCGACGCATCAAGGTGGCCTGTGAGGGCCAAGGGCCAGCCTTATAAGGTCGCTCCTTTGGCCGCAATCTTTCTTCCGAATCCTTGGCTGCAACTTTGTGCGACAGTGAGCCTGCCAACGAGGCTAGACAGGTACTATGCTCTATGTGTAGGTCCTCCGTGCCACTCGTGCTCAACTGCTTTATCTACTGGTGAATAATAATACTATCCAAGGTTTTCTTGCATTAATTTACTGCGAATAGTGTTGCAAGAGGCCACAAAGGCCAACCAGGCCTTCAGGGCTTTGTACTCAATTTGCTTACATACATATGTTGGGTACAGAGATGTGCGTGATGTCGAGTACACCATTGAGTGTGACGGGAGGTACGTTACATTGTCATTCTAGGTGACCGATTTGCCGCCAAAGGTAGCTCAACACCGGTTGACATCTGAGCACACTTGCTTTGCCTCCACAAACAATCGGTGTCTACCCGCAAATTCTCGAAGTGGACGCCAACTAGCACCTCATACCACTATTTTATACACACTCCATACCACAAAAGCCAAAACATCGCCATGGCATATCTCGTCACCGAAACAGGTCCAACAAAAGGATTCCATCCCGTTTCTTCCACAACAATCCATCTGCCAAGCTCATATCATCATTACACCCAATGCTCTCTGTACCTCTACCATACCTTACCACCGCTCTTATTCGTCGACACACATGAACTTGCTCAACGGAATGAATCATACACGTTCAAACATTGGGGTAGTCGGGATCTCGAGAAACCTGTCCACGCGCTTCCGGATGAAACCTCCGAGTTGTTGGTCAATGTGCGACTGCCGCCAGCACTTGAGAGTGATTTGAACGGGGATGGGGTCGGGAACGAGGATGAAGGAAGGGTCATGCACGTTGATGTGCCCGTGCATATGCGCTATGGGTCACCGAAGACCCCTTCGAACTCAGACCCTGATCAGAAGTTATTTGAACGAATACGCGTCAAGTTATCAACTGGCTCAGGAGAGAAAACATAGTAATTTCGTTGAAGTTCGGTTGAAGCAGCAGAACAAATAGTCAAATAAGATATTGATACAATACACGCATCGATGAACTATTATAAAGGTCTGATATAGAATTACGGTAAATGTCTGTTAGTAAGTTAGAAAAATACTCTCTAATAATCGGTAGGTCACCACAACAATGCTCTAATAACCCACATGCCGCTCAACAGCATCGTGCTGAAAGCCACGAGAGCAGGAACGACCGCTGCTCGTCTCTCAGCAGAACTCTTGCTTCCAACGCTCGTACTCCCAAATCCCACTCTATCGAGCCCAGAATGGCCATTCGAAGTTTCGAGGACCGAAGGATCCACCGTTACTGTGTTGTGATTCTTTGTAAATGCGGTGGTCCCAAATGTCTGTGTGGCTTGTCCCATAGACAGGGTTTCCGTAGAGCTATCGAGGAAAACGAGGGCGAAACCTGGAGCACGGACTGGAACTACGCATGCGTTGGCGGTGCTGTCGCAGTTGATAGTCACCACGTCAAGGTCTCCTTTGAATATTCCATCAACTTCGAATTGGTTGCCCAAAGTCTGTAAAAAAACATAAGTTACCATAGTCATGCTAAATTCTCTAGATCCTCACCTGACCCGCCCAAGTAATATTTTCTTTGCTCGAAACCGAATCGGCGGCCAGATATCTGGGTCATTTTATCAGTATTATGCTACACGGAATACGAAGTCGAGGATCCTTACTTGACTTGAACACTTTGTGGCACACCTCCTGGTACGTTTATCGTCACCGAGAGATCGTGAGCTCCACTTTTGTCATCCTGGTAGTTGAAGAGAGCGACCTTGCTCAAGTGGTCACCTTCATAAATGGCGTATGAAGGAGTGAAAACCGAGCCGGAATTGCCCCAAAGGTCGATGATCCTTGAAGTATTGGTCTTTCCGAATGCCTCGGCAAGGACAATTGCGGAATAATAAACGGCGCCTGCAGTCCATTCGTTGTATGAACTCTGATTCGTTGGAGGCGAAGTGAAAGGCTAGATGTAGGTTATGGTGAGTGTTGATCGGTATTAGAATGAAAATGTGATAAACCCATACATTATAATAGGCATTTTGACCACCGACGTGGAGCATTCCGTGCGTGAAGTTTGAGAATGCCATTTGGAACCCATAATCCATGGCCCACAAGGCAGCTCCGTAGCTGTCACTGATTCCGGGGAAACCCCCACAGGATGCTGTATTGGTTTCGAACATATAGAATGGTTTTCCTGCTGCAAGGGCGATGGCTGCAGAATTTAGGTATGGCCTCACTAGCTCAACGACGGCAGTATGGGAAAGATAATCGGCAAAGATATCTTGTGGGTAAATGATAGGTGCGCCAGTATTAAAACCAGCTGCGCAATTGTTGTTGGGGTAACTAAAAGACCAGATAAATGCAATTTCGTGATATGGACACAAATTTAGAACGTACTGTTCGACAGTGATTGCGGTCAGCCTATCCTTGACGCGTTCGACGAAGCCTGTCTCCCAAACTTGCTCCGGTGTCCAGGGTCCGGTTGCGACACTTGGGGCAAGGAGGTTATTCTTGATTGGAATTCGCTCGTTTGCATCGATGACCGTAAATAATTGTTCGAGCTCCTGAACGTACATTTCTGGGGTGTAAGTTTCGCGACGGCCGAACCTATGTTAGATGAATTATTTGTTGATATAGATATAGGGGTGGCGCCATGTACGCACTGTTGGTAGAAGTCAGGTTCATTTCCAGCCTGAAGCCCAATGAGGTTGTCGCCGACGATGCTCTGCGCCTCTTCCGCGATAGTCAAGCGCCAATTGACGGAATCGTTGAAAGGAATGCCTATATGATACAATTAAAAGGAATTACCAGGAAAAAATGAACCGCCACTTACCGAAAAACCATTTGACGTTAACCATGGACGAAATGTTCGATGCCATATAAAACATATCAATGGTATACAGAACAGCGGGAGTTTTCGTCTGCAACAATATCAACACCGAAACTAATAAGCGTGATTGGTAGGGGATGCATACTGTTTGTGTTGATCCGGAATCTTCTTTTGAAAATGTCGATCCATCCTCAATGGAAGGTACCATCGTCGCGAATTCTTGCGTATTTCCTCCAATCCGAACAAAGACACCACCAGAACGTTCTATGATATTTTGCATCAAGTTCAAGAATGGGACCTGTATGACAGAGCTAAGAATGATGTCAACGTTTAGAAAAAATAGATTATGAATGCTACGCGACATACGAGTTTTTCCCCACTGAAATAAAAGTTTGAGATCAGAATACGAAAGAAACAGTGGAGAGATACTACGCACAGACTTGCGACAAAACTGACATTTCGATAGAGAATCCCCAAAATGAGGGTCCAACGTGAGGTATTGACAGTCCATTCACAGCAGCCGCATCTCGTTGTAGAGTGAGGGTGTATGCTGTCGCAGGTGCTGGAGAAGCAATTGGTGGGGGTATCAGGCTCGTCTTGTCGTATGCTGCAAGGGTTCGCAATGGATACTCCGCCGTATTTGTCTGAGCAAGGGGGACTTGGCCGTAGACAGTGACTGCTGCTTGCGCGGTCGAAACAGTGCTGGCCAACAGCAGCAAGGCTGAAACCAACATATTTGTTCTGACACGATCTGGAGGCGGAACAAAAGGGATTTGGTGGTGGTAAAGAAACCCTTGAATCGGGTATTCAAAAGGCTAGAGCAGACGGTGGGTGAATGTTGATCTTTCCGGCCTTTGGAGCTCTTTGGAATCGTTGACGGTAATATATTATTCCGCCAAGTCTGCCAAGTGCCTTATTCTGCGACATAGTCCTTCATGAAGTCTTGTTGAGGTCTTTGGTATTCACCTTTGTGTTTATGGAGAACTACAAGACTGGACAACCTCAGCATTTCACTTCCTTTCCTCGGTGAAAATCTTGGCCAAATTTAGTGTTTATGGATGAAAACCTTGGCCATCGAAACTGGGAATACCCGTCAAGAGAATCGCAAATTGAGGAGAGTGTTCACCAACTGGATTAGATGTATAAAATCTGGTCATGGGTATTTCGTAGACGGGGATGGATGGATGGTTGTGGTATAGAGTCAAGGTTACATGTAGGTGTGTGGGAATGTGTTTACGCATCATCTTCACAATGTCCACAGGAGTCCACAGGAGTCCAAACAACAATCCACACCAGTTCACACATGTCCAAGTACACCTTTCCTGACCTGAACCTGCCAATCGCCTCCGACGCGAGGTATCTTAGGGTATCCAGCGAGGAATAAAGCCCAGACTTTACCATCTCTACAGCAACAACAAGAGACAAGAGGGTACAGACCCGCCTGCTCTTGACTTTGGTGCTTAGCTCAAGCATAGCTCGCTCTTCGGCGCTATGAAATGACCATCGAAACTCTGCGACTCGTTTTCTGAAAAGGAGCTCGATGCTCGATTTGATGAAACCACAGGCTCCCAAACGTCCGCGATATACAGACTTGACGCTTCAAGATAGCCCCAGGTTCCCTGTCCATGGTTGCCATCCAAGAAACTCGTAACTCAACGGCGAGGAATTTTTCTTATTCTTGTATGCAAATGCATATCTTATGGTTTTCTTTATGGAAAAAGTAGTGTATGCGACACTCTTTATATTGATTCGTTTTCTGAGAAAAAGTGCTACTCAACTTCGGCATGATCAGTCTCCAGGCCTCAAGATATCCCCAGTTTCATGTGTCTTCAATGTGTTGCGCTACGCTTCAGCTTTCCTTCCGTTTTTTCTTCTTCTAACGCCGCTTCTGCAGGTTATGGACAGGTGCAAAAGGCTTTCGATGAGATCGTCACCCTGGTCAGACAAGGCCAAGCATCGACATGTTATGCCCCAGATAATGACAGGGGACCGTGTGTTCACAACTGTAACGGCGTACAGTATGTCGTTCGGCTTCGTTTGCAAATTCAGTCGTTTCATATATGTTTTTATAGATTCCCAACCATACAATCTCAATAAATGATCGTAAGTCACACACCTAACGTTCGAGAATGGTTATGCCATATTATGAATTTTAGGTCACTTGATATCTCTCTGAAATCTTTTTTTTTTTTTTTTTTTTTTCAAGATCTTATTCCCAATCAATTGTAGCTCGCAAACGCCAATGACTCAGGGTGGCAACAGCTCCCTGAGGCTTGCCCGTTTTCTGAAAAGGAGAACATTGACTCTCGATGTTTCCGACTTTCTTGAACAAAGGGGACAACGCGGGGCATGCGTTTTGAAAGGATGTTGCTAATGTCATTGACAACTGGCTGGTGCGTGTTAAGCTACGTGGAACCGAGTTTCCTTTTCTCTTTTGCTGTCTTTCTTATTTCTGACGTCTCTTTTCTGACTCCAGGTTGTAGACAGACACGGAAAGCTTCAAATAAGCTGCAAAATAAGATCAAGGGAAACTTTTCCGTCAAGAGCCGATGTCGTAGAACCAGATTAAATTGATCTGTATATCTCTTTATCCGAATCGATTATCGTACACAAAAGGAAACTAAAACGTTCTGTTTTTCATTTTTGAGAAAGAAAAAAAAAGATGTTGCCAGTACATGTGTGCGCAAATTATTTACCATGGTACCTAAGGCCCAACATCCTTCGACAACCTTCAACCAGATTCAATTTGGTTGTGAGAATCCCTGGGAGATTCTGATACATGCGCCTTTTTTTGGATTTGAAATGCCTGGGATGCCTGGAACTTGGACGAGACTTGATCCAGTGGTAAGCATGGGGGAAAACTTGATGAGAATGTCTCTTAGATGATAGTGGTTATCATAAGTTTCTGACATGTACTGAGGAACCAAGATAAGCTCATGCCTTCCTTCTAGGAGCACAAATGGCGGAAAGTCATGTAGTTGAAATTCATCGGAAATATTCGAGAGTTCAAGTTTTGCAAACTCGATGAAGGTGTTGTTCGTTTGAAGAGACACGCTGATCTTGTCCGTTGACCTGCTTGCCTTATGAACTAGGCTGATGTGAAGACTGCAGGGGGATATGAGGAACACCAAAATATGTGCGATGGTTTTGCCTGTGCGAACCCAGCAGGAATGTCCAATGGCAGAATATGGTGTGAAGTAAAAGATTGAGGAGTTTTCTGTTTGTTGCGCTGGCCACCTGTCTCGATTCTGCTGAACAAAAGCGGGCTCCTGTCCTTCTCCACCTCTGCAGCTGAGAAAGAGGAGGTGATCGTTTGGAGGAATGAAGGCGACTATATCTGGATCCACCTCGACCACTGAACGAGTGGTACTTTTCGCAATGATGTTACAGACAATCTCCCTGGGACAACTTTCTGCGTCATACACTAGGGCAGAGCAAGCCTTCCCTTGAGATGACGAGAGGCGGAGATACACAAACTTGGCGGTCACATCTTCATCTGCCTGCGGAAATCTGTAGGCCCTGGCCAACTGCTCTCTTGTACGCTTGGTTGGCAAGTTGCGGATACCCTCCAATGTCGCCTCCGCCATCTGTCGTCCAAAGCGTTCTTCATGGTCACGCCAACGCTCATGTGAAACTCGCTGCCTGAGGTTCTGCAGTTCTACACTGCGATCTTCGTCGAATGTCCGTCGCCGTTCCTCCAAATCCTCGTAGTTTCTCCCCAACTCATCCTCCGCTCCTTTCAGCCCATCCTGCGATCTGCTCACTGCCAGTGACCATTGCCTGTCAATGAACTCGATGGCCCATGTCCATTGGGGTGAATACACCACATATATCGGCCATGGCCGTCCCTCTTTATCAGCCTGCTCACTTGCATTTTCCATCGCTTCCTCCATCCTTTTTCTCGCTGCTCCCCTTTCCTGCTCCATCCGCTTTCGCCGCATCCTCTCGAATTCGGAGTTCATCCGTGTCCTCAATCTTTGGTCCCTCCGAACATCAACAACCTGCGAAACACATCTGCTCATTCTCTTCCCAAGAATGCCCTCCAAGTCCATTGACAATTTGACCAACGATAGCTCCCGCTGTGTCCAGCCCCAGACCAACTGCCAATCTAGTTCTGTGAGTTCCCATACCCCTTTCTCGCTGGTCGCGTCTCTCAAAGTCTCCCAACACTCAATCTTCCCCTGAACTCGAAGATTTTCCATATCCATTGAAATCCATTCGCTCCATGTGGCGATGAGCTTGGTTTTGAGGTGATGTTCGTACCCTCGATCAAGATATACCATATCGTCGGTACTCAATAATCGAGGCGTTGGAATTGAAGATCGGACGTTATGGGCTTGGGTGTCTGGACGAAGCTTTCGGGAGAGGTCCCATTTCTGCAGCAGGGTTGCTGTTGCGGATTTGAATTTTGTGAGTTGCCTCTTTGATCCGTTCGATGGATGGACTTGCCTGATGTTGTTTTACTGTTTTGTTGGCTTATAGCCTCGATGATATGGCTGTAGGACGACTCCAAGGAATCAAATAGGCCGTCATCTTCCATTCGCCAAGGTCGGGTATCTCTCACGGCTGATTGGGATTTGGCCTCCAACTGCCTGGAGATAGTGTCATACTTGACCACCACATCGATGTAACGGAAGGATTTGTTGAATAACGTGAGTGAGACTCCGATTTGCATATCAGAGTCAAATACCGTCATGATTACACACATGTTTTGGGTTTGAGTTAACTCCAGGGTCAAGAGTTCATATTCATATTCAGCCGAAAGTGTGAAGTATAGTGTAATATTGTCTGGTTTCTGGAATTGGTCAAGTGGGCCTGTGTAGGGGGTGATATGCTCAAGAAATTCGCGTTCCGGAACAAGGGCAAAAGGCTTTGTATCTGTGGTGTTGGATTCGAAGATGGATGGATTGTAATCATGGGTGGTGACCATTGGCTGATGCGTCAAAAGCGGGGTTGGATGCCCATACAAGAATTCGAAGGATCGAGAGTGCCGCTTCGAGCCCAACCCAAATAAGTGGGCCGTTTCCCGCTGACGGAGTCGCACTGACCAGCGTAAAGCAACCGATGTAGCCCGCAACCGTCGCAGGGAGGGAAACTAGTAGGAAGAACCATGAGAGCGTGATGAAGGCAGCGTCGCGAAGTGGGCTTGGAAAATGTTGGTGCTGAACGGTACGCAGGTCTTCAATCTTGAAAGTCGGGGTCTCTGCGGATAGGGCTGACGGAGCTGCGGCGTGTCCGACAGACTCATTCATTGCAATGGCAATATGGTCTTGGTCTTCGGGTGTTCCAGAAAGCGAGTGACCAGAAGATTGATCTAAGCTTTTTGACGGTATTGTCGTACAAGTGGCGTCCACGGGGGCACTGACAGAGGAGACATACTGTTCAAGGCTCCAAATGCACTGTTCTGCAGGCAGACTGACATCCCATTTGATGTTCGAGTCTTTCAGCCACGCATCAAACTTGTCTGTGTGTATTTCCTTGAGTTTCTGGTGAATTGTCATGAACAAGATCCGGTTCTTCATGAGGGAAATGACACGGGATTGGATAATGAATTGACAAGCTACGATCGCGGTGCAGCTTCCGACAATCCGAAGGGTCGGGAAGAGCCATGGGAGATGTACCGAGGAGGGCTTCCAGGATGCTGGACCAAGAAGAAGCGCGATGTATGGCGTCACGCTGAGAATGGCACCGACCATAGTCAATAGGACCAGCATGATGTTCCATTTCTGTGATTTCCAGTTGACCGAAACTTTCTCTGGGTCGTCAATGTGTTTCTCCTCGAGCATCTCGATCAACCGCGTCTCGGCCTTAAAACGTTCGCCATCCATGCCAATGAGAGGCGCGACGCTGCCTGTAAGCTCAAAGCCGGCATCCTTCAACACCCTGCCTCCGAGCCATCTCCGCTGGCTTGAGAATTTGACGGATGGTTTGTAGTTGAAAAAAGAAATCGATATATATAGGATGGGGACGGAGACACTGGAAATGAGGATGGTGATTCCCCCTTTGACGATACCAAGGCTGCCGAAGATTGAGAGAGGCGTAGCTGCGGCGTAGAGGTAGCCTCCCGTCAGAGCTGATCCCACATGTTTCTCGCATTGCTCAGTCCCGATGAGTGGGAGAAGCGCAGCTACGTCTTGGATCCCCCCGGCGAGTGTATGGCCGATACTTGCAGATCTGTTGGACATCTACAAGCAAACATTAGTGAATCCTTGTTACTTTGGAGAGGGAAGCGTGAAGGAATCGCACTGATTGTCGGTTCGTTGATTGAGATTATAGGAGATTATAGAAACGATGACTGGGTGCATCGAAGGAATGCACCACCTGAACAACAAAAAACAATCCTCGAGGCAGGGTTTGAACGGGTTTTGACAGCCGTACTTGTCGCCATCTGATCATGTCACCGACAGAAACTTTCATGCTTTCAATTTTGGAGTTCGCCTTCGGTGTCTGGAGCAGTGTTTTCCTTTGGCATATAGATTCTGGATTCAACTAAAGGAAGGTCGAGAGTGATGAGAACATGATAACAAAAGACAAAATGTACGTTTCCGACACCTCCAGAGAAACAGTCCCTCTACTCCTTTTTGGTACCGAATCATCCTTCAGACCGTATCCCCAGAGGTCTCTGACCTCGCTGGGCTTGATCATGATATTGCAGCCACTCGTGATTCCGACTTATTCTTTAATGAAAGTTGCATTCTCGTTTGCCTTCACATAACACGTCGCAGGAAGATTCTTGGAGGTAAGAGGATGAATACTGCGATCCTCAGGCGAGTAGGAGGGTGATTCCGTGATCAGAAAAAGAAAAGAAAACGTTCGAACATAATCGTAATGATCATGTATAATCGTAATGATCATGTATAATCGTAAAGCCTGGATAGCCGAGTGGAAAGAAGAGAAGAGTTGTAGACCTAGTGGCTGTGCACAATCCTCAATGGGCCGCTTGGACAACCATGATCACAATGTCGACTCTACACACTCCAGTCTCGAACGACCATATTGTACGATGTTGTTTGTTAACGCCAGTTTGTATGAATATCTGGTCGCAGCTGCCTAAAGAGCACATCAAACCTACAATACTCTATTCCCCGTTTCAAGCCACTTGTTTTGCCTTGACCACTCCTGCAAACCATTCTTTCGTCGCTTCGAAGCATGCCTTAGCAGCTTCAACACCGTCAAGCGAATGTCCTTCTCCTTCAAACACAAGCATCTCCACGTCACTAGGTTTATCTCTTTCTGTGTACCTCACCTTCAACGCGTGGTAATAATTGGTTCCCTGAGTTGGAGATACTCTCCGATCTGCAGCACCGATCAAAAGCAAAACAGGCACGTCGACAGAATCGATATACGCTATAGGTGACGCCGCGTGCAGAGTAGAGAACGTCTTGGGAGTGACGAGAGGTGCAGGCGGATATGGTGATGGTGGCTCCCTGGTACCGTTCCTCGACATCGATGACGACGACATGGGATAATCGATGCCAAACTCTGTGAAATACCAATCTGGTATATCGGTCGATGATGGTTCACCACCAGATATGACGGGGTTCCGCATGATGGCGGCGGAGAAGAACGTCGGGAATTGTCCGATTACTGCCATAAATTATTTAGAAAATTGTAGGGCCAGATGAAGAACAATTGACGTACAGTGAGCAGCTAGGAATCCGCCATGACTTCCTCCACTGACCAATTGCATTCCTGGACCCTCTTTCGAGATACCAAGTGAGATGAGGTGTCGAGCCGATGCAATGCAATCTTGGACGTCAAGCTCTCCGCATCTCCCGACCAAGCCTTGTAAGAAAGCCTCCCCATATCCTGGGGATCCAGTATAGTTTGGGAAGGAAAGAGTGTCTGGAAGTAGGAGTTAAACGTTGGCAGAAAAAAGTGATTTCTCGTGGCTTACAGCCTTCAATCACTAGAGCTGCTGTAGCCGGAGAAAAAGCCGTGGTGCTGCCGCCATGAGGGCCACCGTGAGGAGAAAGAATGCAGGGGGGGATGGAATCATTTCCCTTGTTGGCTCCTTGCACGACGATGGTTTCGACAAGGTGACGACCTGGAATGCGAATGATCTTGGTACGGATCCCTGCCAAAGCTGAGGTGACTGTATATAAAAAAGGTACAATTAGAAGATATGAATATACTCGTAAGCACTTGAAAAACAAACCTTCGTCAGGTAGTTCTGGTTTGTCGAGCACACGCCAGGTTACAGCTCCGTTCTCGGCGATTTCTCCAAGAACTATTTCATAAGGAAGAGAAGGAGAGCTGCAATAACAAAGGACGCGCGACCGGCCATCTGTGGCGAGAACAGACCAGCTATATAAGCTCGAAATCGGAATAAGATCTTTGACGAAACCATCTTTCAGAGAGACTTGGAGAACCGTTGTACGAGAGCCCCATTGAGATTCAAGAAGCACCGAAAGCCCAGAGCGCGTGATGATAGACGAGTCTGGCACAATGTTGTATGGAGGATACAGACCAGGAAATCCGTGAGTGGTGGTACTTGGGGTGTCAATGATGCCAACAAGAGGGTTGTGGGGCAGGGGGATATTCAAGGGTCTGGATGAGTCATGAGTAATATCAAGAGTGTATAAAGTGGAACTGGCAACGTGTGCGCCCCCAGTATAGCACGACAGCCAAATCAAAGTGCTCCAGCCCTGGTCATGGAGGATCCGAGGTGATCGACAGGATAGATGCTCTGGGGTCAATTTCTGCACTTGCGTCATAACCTCTACCGGCCGAGACTTGTTTTCAGTTCGTATTGGGGGTTCAGAGTCCACATCTATCTTCCAGATTCCGGAAGGCCTGTTAAAACATCCCTTGATCCCCAGAATTCGACCGTCTGCTGTGAACTCATAACCAGTCGCATAGAGGATCTTGTCCGAATTGGTCGAAAATATGGCCTGACCAAAACGTACGCAATCGGCCGTGTTTATTGCGAGCTGGACAAGAGTTCTCTTGTCACCATCCTCACTTGAGGGCGGGTTGTCCCAGTTGAAGACGAATAGCGCAGGCCTGCGCTTTCCAGTAAGTCCTTCTCCAAAATCTGGGGTAAATCGGAATTTCTCGAATGGATCTGTGGTTTGCGGAGCTTTGGCCTCAGCTCCGTACACGATGGTTGTCTCTGAGTGCGAAAATGATAGCGATGACAAGAATTCTGAGCAGGGCAAGAGGCCAATCGCGTTAGCAGTAAGATCTTCGAGGCCAAATGAATTGAATACTTACCGTCTGTATAGAACTCGCCATGACAATCGGTAACGTCCATAGAGGATTCTATCAGACCGTTTTTCCAAATCTCCACATATCGTGGGCCACCAGACTTGGGCGATCGTAGAATAGCTCGTTTGTGACCTGAAGGAGATATAGTTTGGGCCACAATGTCGACGTCCTGAAGTGCGGTCGAAACAGAGACAGGCCCATGAGTTGGTTCGGAGGAGAAAACGATTGTCTTTATCATATTTCTTTTCGTATTTCGAACATGATCTCTGACCGAGTATGATACCTCCACAGCGGTTGGCTTTGAAGGGTCATCTATAGAGATAAAATGTTGATTAACTTGAAGGAAAAGGGGTTTGTCAAGGGTTTGTAAGAATCTCACCATTTGGTGTATGACGGGACAAGAATCGTGCTCCTGTTGGAACAGGGATCTCAGCAAGTTGGGTGTACAATGTCATCTCAGACTCAGTCGAAGAAATGTTGATGCCGGTGTATGTCGCAGTTTGTGAATAGAGCAGATCTCGACATGACCCCTTTTCAGGAGTTCTTCCCCGGAGCGACCACGAGGAGCAACCTCGTCGTCCTATCATTATTGAACAGGAGCTCGATGACTCTTTCAAAACTACCTTCAGCGCCATGAAGAAAGTCGCCATCGTTGGAGGCCACGGCAATGTTTGTTGAGCTCAAACGACACAAAAGTACCTCTCCAAAAGCTCACAACAACCATCATATAGGTCTCCCTCAGGCTCGCAAAATTGCTTTTTCCGGCGTATGCTGTAACGTCCATCATCCGAAATCCATCCCAGGCAGAAACCATACGAAAGGCATCCTCAACACCACTTGTTCTGTCGTTGGAAACCAACTCAGTCTCTGATTTCAGCAATGCCTTCCAAGGAACCGATATAGTCTATTTTTCAGCAGGAAGCGCAAGCTATGGTGAAGCAGACACCAAGAAGGTGGATTATCAAGGAGCTGTGAAAGTGTTCGATGCCATTGAACGCGTCCAGGGCCCCAAACCAAGGTTGATCCTGGTCTCTGGGGTTGACATACGAGACCCAGAGAAAATGCCCGCGCATTACGTTCGGTGTTTTCATAGTATACGTGTCGTGAACCTAACTGACGAACTTATTTTCTTTTCTAGAACTCGAGTGATATCTCCCTTTCGACTTCGATCAGGCAAGTCATTGCACCATACTTTCGCTGGAAATACGAAGCGGACAAAAATCTCGCAAAACGCACTGCCTTCAAGTGGACAATTCTTCGAGCTGGGGAGTTGACGAATGCCCCTGGAAAAGGAACCGCCTCTATTGGCAGGACTCATTTGACACCAACGATCTCTGTAAGTCACCCTCACAGGGAATTGATTATATGTTGAGCTGACCGGACCTCCTTCCATAGCGAGATGACATTGCCAAAGTGCTTTTTCTCCTTGCCGAGAGGGAAGACGCTGCAGGCTTAGCTATCGATGTCGTTGGGGGTAACACCCCTCTAGCAGAAGGGTTAAACGCATTCATCGAGAAAGGAGAGACTGATTTTTTGGGTTGACACTATGGAAAATCGATGTTCTCCTGATAAGTAGTCTGGTATGAACAATAGGAATAGCCTTTCGAGAAGATGTACCGAGAAAGAATTTTTGGGGATATATATAATACAACGGAATACAAGTATAAGAACAACATGAAAGATCCGCTAAAGTTACAGAAGAAGAAGAAAAAAAAAAAAAAACAGAAAAAATCTAGTAAAAGTACACAAAAAGGAAGATAAAAAAACACAACAGAGAACAAGGATATAGACAAAGCAAAGCAAGACGACATCTGTGAAGAGATCATCCACAAATGTTGGGGTATTTATAATCGGTTGGGTCCTGAGGAATCCAACCATTCTCCAATCCAGCCTGGTACGACCACTCGTCCGCGTTCTCCATCTTCCATGTCCACATCACCCATCCCTCTCCACCCTTCTCGTAGGACTGGGTTTGAGCCTCCCAGTACTTCCTCATGAAACCCTTATACTCCTCGCTGAAAGTGGACGCCTTTCCAGTCATGCCGAAGCAGCTACCAACACGACTCGTTCCGTTGAGCGAGCCGTCGTAGCGAGGGCCGACGAAACGTCCGAGGAGGTGAGGGCCGCAATCGTTGTTGGTCGCTGTCCATTCGGCAATGATGGTCATAAGAGGAGATTGGGACATGATGGTGGCGTTCGTGCAGGCGCGTTGGATATGTTCGTCGTAAGACATGTGCGAATCCTGGAAGGGTTGTATGGATTAGGTGAGGAATAAAAGGGCAAGATGGTCTCGTACGTGTTCGTTGAACATCTGGTAGATGTGGGTATCCATCATGACACCTTCGTACTGAGGAGCGGGCATGTGGTTGTTCCAGTAACTCAAGTGCTGGAATGCGTCGTGGAGCATGACAATGAGATTGCTCTTTTTCTTGCCTGGGATGGGATTACTAAAACAAACAAAAGATAAGTATCGTGTTGCGGAAATGAGAACTGTGTTACTGACCGGATGGCGTTATAAGCGTCGTAGTGGTACTGGAGGGAACAGTCAATCGGTGTAAGGCTGGCAAAGATGAGGATCCAACCTTTTTCAAAACTTCAAGAAGTTCCGGATTAAGAATAGCTTTTCTAAAACCAGCGGCTCTGCAAGAGACGATAAATTGAAGGCAAAAAAAGAGAAGATGGGTTTCCACGAACTCGTTCATAATTTGGATGATGGGGACAACGTCGGTTTTGTCTTCGAACATGGAGGTAAGAGTTTTCATGACCCGGAGAGTGCGGTCGACGTAGGTCTGATTCTTGTGCCAGTACCTGTAGAGCCCCAGGATTAGCTTTGGATTAGTTGAGCGAGTAATGAAAACGGAGACGCACGCAGCATCGCGAAGATGGCCAGAGTTGATAAAACTGCAGAAGGAAAAAGTCAACAGGCTGGCTAATATGCAAAGAAAAACGATGGCGCGAACCCGTTTTGACTACCAGGAGCACCTGGACGATAACACCGCTGTCAGTACTGGAGATATAATTGGGGACTTGGAAATGCACATACCGTATAAAGCGATGATGATTTTCAAACCATATTTCTTGGCCCACTCAACAGCTTTCAAGAGGTATTCAAGCTGTCCCTGGATATAGGGCTCATCGGGAGCAACTTCGAACATCCAATGGCCAATGGGGATTCTGACGTGATTGAGACTAAGGAAGTTTTGGAGTCAGACCCAACCTCGGATTGCGAAGCATAGAAAACATACCCAGCGGCGGCAATGTCCTCGAAATCTTTCTCAGTGATGAAGGTGCTCCAGTGTTGTTTGAGCGCAGAAGTGGCCTTTTCTCTGTTTTGGTACAAGCCGAAAGTCCATTCGTCTTGAACGCGAGCATCGTTGGTAAAATCGAAGAGCGAAGGTGTGGTGAATGCCTAAAGCCGATATGTATATCAAAATAAAGAAGGGGAAATCGTCAAAATAATACGCACTTCGATAACGAGCCATCCTCCAAGGTTCACACCACGAATTTTCTCTTTACCGTATGGAAAACCATACTCGAGAGAACCCAGGATAGCGGGTACGAATGCAAGACAGGCAAGAAGACAAGCAAGAAGGCGAAACATCGAAAGATTCAAAGGTATTGAAGAAAGGTATAAAAGCCTCGAGAGGATACTCTGGAGATGTGGAAGAGGGAAAAAAAGGCTTTTTCACTATCGAGAGACATTGCAGGAAGGCGCCTTTTAAACCTTTCGGTAAAGCCATGGCTGGGCTGACTCGCGGCAGCGAAGAGGACTGGTCTCGGAAGTCTGAGGGCTGGCAACGAAAGCAAGAGGAACCGCAGCGACCAGACCAGCCTACTGGTCAGCCGTCCAGGTATGTAGTGGGTGGCTTCTCTCAGGAGATGATTTTAGGGGCAATGGTTTTAGACCAAAGGGACGATAGGTTGGTTTCGGATAGCTTTCTTCAAAATATATGCCTTGGTTGGGTTTTTTAGATGAACATAACGCAAGATAGCGATTTGCATTTGAAAATTGGTGTTGAACTATGGATGTATTCGAAGCTGAAGAGACATCTTGTAATTTTTGGGCGCTGTGAACAAAAGTCGTTTAATATTGGAATAACTGCGGTTGGCTGTCGCGAAGGTGGAGGTTGTCGTAGAAAATAGACTCTTTGAGTGATGGCGATCATCCACGTCAACGGCGGCGCTGCTTACCAATCAGGCGAAGCACCGCAATTGAGCACCGCAGTGAATTCATGCTCAGATTTCAAGCACTTTCAAAAGAAACGACGACCATGGACGACCTTGTAAACATAAAATCCCCTCCTTCGACGTCCTTGGTCTCCACAGAGTCTGCGGTAGCAGCAGAAATGACATTTGCTCAGGCCTTGAATGACCCAAGCAGTCAGCCAGATGAGGTATGCTGAATGAATTCACCGTTAATGACACCAGCTCACCTATTCACTCTTCGTAACAAAGGCATCCATATTTACGGCAGCCCAGCGCGGCGACGTCGAGCTTATTCGCGAACTCATCACCTCTGGCAAGGCCCGTGCCACAGACCGCGACCCACAAAATATTACTCCATTACATTGGGCTGCAATCAATGCCCACGTCGCTGCCTGTCGGTACTTGCTGGAGCAAGGCGCTGAGGTCGATGCTTTGGGCGGTGACCTTGTTGCTACTCCAATGCAATGGGCAGCACGCAATGGATACCTCTACGTTATTCAGCTTCTAATATCTCATGGCGCCGACCCAACCATTACCGACTCCCAAGGCTACAATTCTCTTCACCTCGTCACTCATTCATCCTCTATCATGCCACTATTATACCTTCTCCACCAACCAATTAATGTCGATTCAAGGGACTCTCAAGGACATACCTCATTGATGTGGGCAGCTTACCAAGGCGATGCTTTGTCAGTCGATCTTTTACTCAGACACGGAGCAAACACGAACCTCAAAGACGACGCTGGCTTAACGCCCCTACACTGGGCAGTGGTCAGGGGGAACCGTGTTGCGATCAGAAGACTAATCGAAAAGGGTGCCGACATCTCATGTAAAGATGGAGAGGGCAGGACACCTCGTGATATGGCTGCTGAACTTAAGAGTTTGGGCGCTTGGAAACGAGCTTTGGAGGAAGGAGGGATGGATGAGTACGGGGTCAAAAAGGGAAAGCCACTGAGCGACGTAAGTCCAAAGGTCAATTACGAGCAAGTAACCACAATCTGACTTCACGATTTCTTTTTGTCTAGCGAAATACCAAAATTGCCATCTTCATAATGCCCACAATATTTTTCTATCTAATGTTCATGACTCTAACGCTTCTGCCCTGGTATACTGGAATCATACTTGCATTGGCTGAATTTTTCGGCATGCACCATGTATGTCCCATCGCCGTCTTCCCATCTTCATCCCTCTTACATTTCGCTAGATTGTCACCCGCGTCCTATTAAATAAATCAACCTACACGGATAGCGTCAACCAGACGCCCTATTTTGCTGGAATCATCTCTGGATCTCTTCTATGGGTTCTCTTTTGCTGGGTCACACGACTCGTTCGGGGCGAGTTCTTGCCGATTCGTCAATTTTTTATCGATCTGACGTTCTAATACACAACAGAAACCCAATACCATTCTTTTGCACATTTTATGTTCGCGTTGGCCGTCGGCCTATGTACCTATAATTTCTTCCGTGCTGTCACTTTGGATCCTGGAACATGCCCGAAACCAACCAGCGACGAAGAACTCAAATCGGTAGGATCTTTTCATCTCTCATCTCTTCATTGGGCAGAAAACCAAGACATCATTTAGGTTATCGAAGACCTTGCTTCAGAAGGCCGTCTCAATGGTCAAACATTTTGCATGCAGTGTATGGCTCGCAAACCACTCCGGTCGAAACATTGTCGAGTGTGTGATAAATGCATTGCTCGAAGTGACCAGTAAGCCAGCCATTTTTTGTCATTCTTATCATCGGTCGTTAAATTTGTTCTGCCTTCAAGCCATTGCCCATGGGTTTGGAACTGTGGTAAGCATCACCTCTTCTTGGAGTTGTCACTTTTCTAAAACATCCCTCAGTTGGTGCCAATAACCATCGCCAATTCCTCTTATTCGTGATGACGCTCGTAGCCGGTATCTGTATCTTTGACTATCTAACTTACGAATGTAAGGAATCGCCTTCTCATGACCTTCCCACAAAAAAACTAACATTAACCATCCAAAAATCAAATACAGATTTCAAAGCCATCCCTCTCCCCACCGATCCCGCTGAAATCTCACCATCCTGCCCTCTACCAGGCGATCTCTGTGCTATCACAGCGCACGACAGCTTCCTCGTCTCCGTCGCTTCCTGGGCGACTCTCCAGCTCACATGGACTTCCATTCTCCTCGCCTCCCAACTCTGGCAAGTCGCCCGACAAATGACCACCCTCGAAGTATCCAACCTCGGACGATACGGATTCATGGGCGGACGCGGGGGCGCCTCGCTCTCAGGCCAAATGGGCCACAGACACCAACATCGGTCAGACAGCGTCTTGCCCGGCGTGGACACGGAAGACACCTCCCTCGTCGGAGACGCCAGCAGCAGCAGCAGCTCCTCCACGGGCGTCGTCCACCGCCACTCGGGCGTCTGCGCAGGGTGTGGGAGTGGGTTCTTGATGAACCTCCTCGGGTTCGACCGGTTCACGAAGGGGAAAGCCGTCGATGGCCTCGCGCGCGCGAGCAAGGCGAGCAACCCGTTCGATGTCGGTGTGGTGGGTAATTGTAGGGACTTCTGGACGGGGGGCAAGGAGTTGGGTGTTGAGTATGATAAATTGTATGATGTCCCGTTGGAAGGATTCCGGGAGTGGAAACGACGAAAGGAGAGGGAGGATGAGGATGATGGGGTCAGGAAGCCTTCGACCCGGAAGGGGCTCTTCATGGGTCTGGGGCTTGGACGCGCTGGGAGCAGTCGAGGAGGCTACGAACCTGTCAGCCAGGTGTAGGGTTGGGGATGGATTGGTGGTAGCTTCGGTCCCATCTTATTCCCCTAATTCTTGTTCTGTGTTCTTTCTTTGGTTGGAGAAAGATACCTGTGTATCTAGTAGTGCATCTTGTCGATGTTTGGATTTGTAACTTAATGATTTATTCAAAAGAAAACACACCCTAACGAAACCTTGACTGTGAGTGTGTATCATAACATCCATATGCATTGAATGAAAAAGGCGTTTTATCCTATATGCAAGTAGCTATATAAATTCTATAACATGACAGAATGATTTACTATACAGTTGTGGCGACCAAAAGAGCAGAACAGAATACAATACATATGTAATCAAAACAGCAAAGTAAAAAAGAAAAAAAAGTACACGAAAGCGCAGTATCACAAAAATGTAAATGTGAATCTAATCTCGCCGAGCAAAAACGCTCAGGGCAAAAAAGAAGAAAAGGCTCACGGTGTGGAGAACATGCGAGTGCTCCGACTCGTGGGGTCACTTCCGAGCACTGCCAATCCAAAACCCACAGCCGCAAAAAAGGGTTCTTTGCGCTGGTTGCAGAACAGGGACAACATCAGCATAAGCACATGGGACGAATGCTGTAGGAGCCTGGGAGGTCGATTTCCAAACTCAAACCCCTAAACCAAGAAAGAAGAAAGACGAAAAAAGACACAACCCATTCAATCAATCCAATCCCGGCATCTCATAGTCCATGGGAACATCCTTCCGCTCCAACCACGCAGCATCGTCCCCACCCAGATCGACTCCCTTCCCACAATCCAGCCGGCGCCGCGTGGGCAGCTCCTTGAGCTCGACGCTGCCAATCGCATTGGCACCAGCACCACTCGGATACCCATATCCATCACGCAAGCCGTGGGGGTGGGCATGTTCATGATGATGATGATGATGCTCGTTATCCGTGCGCACGACGACATAATGCTCGCCGTGCCACCCGAGAAAGTCGAGTGAGGGTATAGCGGTGGCCACGCTACGCGCACTAGACACCCAGATGTCGGTCTGGAATTGGAAGTCCTTTTCGGACATGAGGTTGGGTTTGGGACGTCGTTTGTTGGCGCAGTGTAGGTGCAGGAACGAGAGTGCTGGGAATTTGGAGAAGGCGGGAGCGTATTCGTTCTGTGTTGATTATAGATAAAAAAAACGAGAATTAGGGAAATAGACAGAAAGGAAAAAAAAAGACTGACGATAGATTTTTCTGAAACGACGGTAGATAGGTTGATGGCGAGCATCTGCTCAGGCAAAGCATCTATCAATGCGCCCACAGGAGCCATCGACAGATTTGCGATCCTCACGCCCAACACTCGTAAATTTCGAAGATCAGGAAGAAGAGCGAGGACCATTTCCCAAGGACACCCGCCCAGATCCAATCTCCTCAATTTTTGTCGTTGTCGGAGGAATTGAGTGACAGAATGATACAACGCATGATCATCATCGTGACCTACAAGGAGGAAGCGGAAGGATTCGAGGTGGGGGAGGAAGGTGTGTTTCCCGTCGATGATATGATCGCTTGCGAATACGACAGCAGCTGAATTGGGTTCTTCGAACGTGCCATGAAGGGTGAGACTTTGTAGATTATGCGCGTGGGCTATGCGCGAGAGGACGATGTGCGAGATCCTGGTGTCGACCAGGTCAAGGTGAGTGAGGTTTTTGATGGTCACGGACTGGAAAGCCAGGTCCCATGAATGCTGTCGTTCAAGGAAAGCACCGAGGATGAGGTGCTTGAGGGTGCTTTCGTTCATATCCAACACATCCCTCACTTCGCCCATATCAGCGAACCCATCGTCGTCCTCGGCACGGAGAGTAAACTTGCGCAGGTTGCGGAATTTCGATACACCCTCGGCGTCGAAATGCCATCCACTGTAAGATATATGTATTTAAAAAAAAAAAAAAATGGGTGTTTAGAAGTCGCCTGGAAAGACGTACATGAGTCCCAATCCATGAAGGTGTTTATGGCTGGCAAGTACTGCCTGTACCATGTCCGCACGCATTTCGGGATATCCGATCCATTCAAAATCCCGGAGTGCTTTGAATTCCGGGAGAGCAGTCTTGAAGATTCCTGACAGATAGAAAAACTCATTGTGAGAAATCCGAGCACGAAAAACAAAAAGAAGAAACATACTAGTCATGAGATCGAGCATGTCTCCCTCTTCATATGCCCAATGCAGTCTCAGCGACTTCACTCGGCTCGCAAACACGGGATCAGTCTTAGCACGATCAAAGATATCCAGGCCCCTGTTCAAGTTTTCCTGCGAGTCGTCGCCAAAGTAGATGTCTACTGTGCGGAAAATATGCCGCACTGCGATGTCTCGATGAAAGGACGAAAGGAAAAGCCATGTTCGTAGGTGATATCGGGGTGTGTGCGAAGCGATACGCTCCCATATTTCGAGGGGTGCGCGTTGGGAGGGCGGTTCGTTGGAGAAATGGATCTGGGAAAGAGGGTACGTGTGATGAGAAGAAGAGAAAAATAGTTATCAATGAGTCGAGGAAATTTGTCAACGTACTACTTTTCTTCGGAGGTTGTGCTGTAGTTGTCGATTTGATGGATCCAATTTGAGAACGGCTTGGAAATCTGGGCAGAGGTGAATACGATGTTTTGGTGGAGACTTTGCTGGCATACCTTCCTGAGCTTTCGCGAGTAAGCTCTCGCCACCGCGTTTCCGAGCGTTCCCTCTGGCCAACAGGGCTTTGGTCATGTCTTCTTTTGACAGGCCTGGTGTACGTAAATACACCTCAAAGTAGTTCTCCACATCTGGTCCATATCTGACAATGAGGTGGATGAAATGGTCGTCAGTCGACAGAACTTGGGCACAAAAGCAGAAAGAAAGAAAGAAAGAGAACTCACTGGCCAGCATCAATCAGTGCGAGAGCGGTGTCCAAAAGGAAATTGGCCTTTCTGTTCCTCGTGAGCTGTTGGACTGCATTACATACGGTGGATGTGAGTTCGTCGTTACTGTTAGGGGGCGGGAACATGGGACAGAGAGTGGAGGAGGGATGGAGATGGTGATGTGTAGTGGAAAGGAGGGAGTTGAGGAATCGAACATGGAAAAGCGAATTAACGGTGGAAATAGCATTAAATAACTGTTACCATCGTTTCGGGTCCTCTTGGCGTCGTATGTGCCAGGTTCCCGGACGGCCCGGCCACGCATAATCGCGGTTCTCTCTCTGAGTCTCTCAGCTCTGGAGTCTGGCCACCAACAGCCCTTTAGAACGTCTGCCATCTGGTCTGTCAGCTCCAGTGTCGAACGAGTGCAAAGCAAATATTCCAACCTGGGTAAGCATGACTCAGTCTCATCATCGCGGATGGTCTCGTTTTGAGTTGTGATCAAGTACAGAGCTTGTGGGTGGCCATGGTAATCTTGTTTTCTTTCGTTGAAGAATTCGTTCGCTCAAGTTCCTGCCTGTTTGACAAATGGTCATCGTCCGCTGATAACCCTCGTAGGCTCGTACAGACTTACAGTGACTCTCTCAAAGAATGTTTGCATCTCTGGCTCTTTGACAACAGCCGTGCTTGTGTTTGTTTGTGACTCAACAATATTCAATGTCAACGTTTCTTGCCTCAATCATCTACAGACAACTGTGTCAAGTAGCTTAGTCTCAAAGCCCTGCAACGATATGAATCTCCCCAATTCACCCGATTTCCCGCTATACCTGGGCCTTACGTGGAATATTCGTGACAACACCTTGGATGACGCGCAGTTGGAAAGACGCTGCCCACTCGACAATGGGCGTCATGATTGCACCCCCACTTCGACCTACCCTGCCACCAGTCAGCTCGACAAACTCCCCTTAGAACTTCTCACAGAGGTCCTGCTACAGCTGGACATTCCTTCGCTGACTCGCTTCCGGAGCGTCAGTCGCCGCGCGATGCAGGCCGTCAACTCGGTCCATCAATACTCTACCATCGTCAAACATTGCCCAAACATCATCCGTGCCATTGTCAGTGTTCAGGCGGATGCATTTGACTGCCGTGAACTGTACAGAACACTTTCCACGAGCCGATGTACCACTTGCGACCACTTTGGCGACTATCTCTATCTTATTGATTGTCGCCGGGTCTGCTACTCATGCTACACAACTCGGGCAGAGTACTTCCCCCTTACAACTGCTGAAGCATCCACGTTCTTCAGGAGCAATCCTAAACTCAAATCCCGCAAAGTCTTAGCAACGGCAAACCTCCCAAGGATTCTAAGCCTACCCGGGCGGTACTGTTGGACTGTAAGCCAAAAAGGGTATCTTTCGCGGAAAAGACTTCGACTTTACGATCGCCAGGCGGTAGTTCACAATTGTGTGGGCAGTGGTTTGCCCCGGTCGGACAGAAGGACAGGGGAACCCAGGCGATTCATGGCCATCATCTCTGCGCCGGTTCTCCTTGATGGTGGACGGCAGGTCGATACAGGATTTTTCTGCCTTGGCTGCAGGGACAAGCGGGAAGGGTACACACAGCTCTTCAGAATCAGATACACGAAAGCAGATTTACCAGAGCACATTGCGCGCTATGGGCCAGTGGAGAGGAGACCAGACCTTCCAAGGAGGTTCATGCATATTCAAGTTAACAATAACCAGGCCACACCATAGCCCTTCATTTCCATCATCACAGCATCCTTCTATCTCATACTTGTGTGTTGTTTCAGTCCTTTTTTTCTTTCTTTCTTTGTCATACTCACATGTACTGAATCCTATTGGTACTAGCAGATCCTCTCTCTTCGTAGCAGTATTTAAACGTGCACTCCAAGCCTACAAAGAAGCCCATATACACACACATGCACACACATCGGAGATCGAAACAACGATCTATGAATCCATCGACGGCCAAGGAATCGCCCCCAGATTTCTCGGCCATCTTACTTAAGGGAAAGACGGACGCGTGGTTGGATTTGTCACCGAGTGGGTAGACGATGCGAGGCATGCGGGGCTAGGGGACCTCGAGGACTGCCGGAAAGTGTTAAGGCGGTTACACGAGCTTGATATCAAGCATGGCGATACCAACAAATTTAACTTTCTTGTACGGGAGGGACGCGACGTGGTTCTAATAGACTTTGAGAACGCGGAGAGGTGTTCTCCCTTGGGGCTAGAAGAAGAGATGAACGCTCTTGAGGGATGCCTGGCGGACACAGATTATTGGGGTGGGATTGCGCCGCCGGAGTTGATAGGATTGAAGTGAAGGTTTGGAATGAATGTCGTCCCAAGTGGGAAACCATGAGGTAGACTAATAGTTGAAATAAATACAAGCGGCGTTTGAATGAGGAACAATAGAACCACGAGGGCGACGTGGTGATGCCAGTGTTGTTCGTTGGCTGCATTCATGTGTGGTGGGGGTGATGAAGTAGTGATTATTTGAACGTAAGTTCGACGCTCGATCAACGCTCGATGTTCAAGAATAGTCCTCGTTTCACAGATAGAGACGTCCGTCGTCATGTACAGCGACTGCCGTGGACTCGTGGTACAAGATTTTGGCATCTTCGAGAATAATTTATGGCAGAAAGGATATGCAGCGTCGGGACATTCTCACCGATTGCTGGGTGGCGAGAAACATGCCTGATTTGGCGGAGTGGGTGTCGGAGAAAATGATGGGAAGATGGGAAATGCCGAGCCAATGAGAGATGTGGAGAGCAGAGTGCCTGCAAAAGCAAAGGCGAGAAAATGCAAGGAAAGGCAAGCGTCCGTGCGTCGAAGATGTGGGCGAATATTGACAAAAGCTGGAAAGACGGCTCTATGTGCCCTGCCCGATTAGGCATCTTCCACATCACCACCGCCAACGGTCTGAACACTCTCCACACCAGATGCAGGATTAAATAATTTGTCTCGAAAACCTTTGAAATTATTTAAGAATTACGTGCACTTTTTTTTAAATAATTTGCAGCAAAATATTTGAACATTACTTTGAAATTATTTTGGTCGGAGTTTGAAATTTTGATGAAAAACTATTCAAGAATTATGTGTCATAATTTTAAAAATTATTCAATATTAAATAATATCCTGATAATGGTAAAATATCTTTTAAATAGCTTTTCTTTAATTTTTTGTCACATTATATAACATAATTTTTGCTTTATTTCAAGGTAATTTGTGACGAATTATTCAAATCTTATCTATGGCCAGATAAG
>JAHXRV010005776.1:0-123982 GCA_019904355.1 Psilocybe tampanensis
AATAGAGCTCTCACCTTCGTTGCGTGTAAAGTACGATAAAGCAACGAAGGTGAGGAATTCCAAAACTACACTACGGAAAACGTGACCTCTGATTTACAGAGTCCGTGTGCGATGCAGTGGTGAGCCCAAGCAGGGCTTACAATTGCCTGGCCATGTCGGTGCTAGCAGCTGTTTCGGTATGTCTTCTGTCGAGCCTTTCATTCCTCTTTCACTTACACCTGCGCTGCTCAGCCCGGCACATGTTTGTGTTTTGTAAGTTAGTTTTTATTATCATCGAGCCACTATGTCTTACTAGTCCTATCTTTCTCATAGGTCGGGCACGGTTTTTGCATTTTCACGGGGAGCCACACGCACGCCTTGAACGTACAACTTCGGTTTATGGCGGTGATCCTCATCAGCGAACAATACTGATAAAGACTATTTCCTGGGCCCTTTTCTTTGCCCCTGATTTTCATCTACGTGACTTACAGAACATGTGGGTGGATGGCATAACCCAGAGATCTATTTTCCAAAGTGCTGTTCTAAGGATGAACGATCAATGGGCACAGATGACCTTGATGGTTCGTGATCGTTTCCTTCGGATATTTACTTTGAAGATATGAACCATGAATTACAGGCAACCGTTTTCTTAGCTGTCGACGTCAGCTTTTGGTCCATTCAAAGTAACAATATCAACCAGGGAGCAAATAGAACGCCCGCTCAGATATTCAGCTACCTATCTGCATCCGCCTGTATCAGCAGTATAGTCATTGGAATGCTTTTGCTTCTTCAAAACCAAACGAAAATGCGGGAAACAGCGGACGACTTTGTAAGCCGGCTCTCTGTATCAACTGACATCCCTTCATATTCAACTCGCTGTTGATCCGTAGGAGGAGTACATGAGATCATGGAACCATCCATACATGGGCCTGGAAACATTGGCTATTCTTCACAGTATGCCGTTTGCCCTTCTTATGTGGGGGTACGCATCTTCAGATCTTTGGAATAAAACCAGTGTTATTAACTCAAACCGTTTACAGCATTATGTTCTTCTCACTGGCGGTTTCTTGTTTGTGTTTCATGGACGCCTCGATTCCAACTAGAGTCACGATTGGGATCGCTGTCTTTGTCTCTTTGACCCTTGTCTCGTCGTGCGTGTGGGCCCATTGG
The DNA here is from genome assembly GCA_019904355.1 of Psilocybe tampanensis. Classification (NCBI taxonomy): domain Eukaryota; kingdom Fungi; phylum Basidiomycota; class Agaricomycetes; order Agaricales; family Agrocybaceae; genus Psilocybe; species Psilocybe tampanensis. Next base: position 1,150 of record JAHXRV010005776.1, read on the forward strand.
GACAAGGAGAAAAAAGACGAGAATCCTGAATGGCTAGAGTTACCCAACTCCGTTTTGCTGCAGAATGCCAATGGCCCCAACATGGGAGTCGTTCACCCAGCAATAAATGTAGTCCCCCCAGGCCATTATGAAATGGCCAACTTTGGACAGCCACCCATAGATCCAAACCAACAACCTAACCATTTCCTACCCGAAATTAATGTAGGAGGAATACGGTTTACCCCCAGTATTCAATCCCTTCGTTCGTACTTCTTCCCAGAACAACGATCGAGTCTTCGTCTACCACGTTGACATATATAGCAACCATTGACCCTATGAATCGCTTGGCCAATCCATCTGTAGCAGTAGTATATTAATGACAAAATCACTGTATTCGTAGATACCTTTCGCTTCGTTCCTCTCAAATATTCTTCTAGCGATCGAAAGATTCCCTTTCCTATCGCAGTAATACAACATTGTTGAATCTTTACAGAGGGAATGGGCATGAGCCTGAAGGACAACGGTGTAGCAATTGCTCAATAGATGGATTCGATTCAAACCAGGGTTCTTATCGCGCTTTGACCGAAGACCGAAATGGAGTTCCACTGGACTTCTGGGTAAACTGGATTGAAAGATTTCTCGGAACACTGGTGAGTTATAGACGGTTGAAGGCCTTTTTGTTTTTCATAGATCCGTCACGTCAGCTTGGAGGAAGTTTTCGAGGGACATTTGTAGAACGTTGTGAATGTCATGTGAATCCGTGTATTGGGAAAGTTTGACGCAAAAGTTTCGTGAGGAAAAATAATACAATGTGCTGAAATATCAAGGTCTAACAAGAAGACGTGAGCATCTAAAAATGATTTCCAACTGCCGTACAGGCATGGGTTGAATTAGAGTCATAGTGATGGTCTGGGACCTGGGTCAGGTTTTGACTCGATTTTGTCAGAGGACGAGGAGAGAGCGTGGAGGGACAGTCAGAGGGTATCACATATTTTGTTTGTCCTTCGAACGCTCCATAGCTAAAATAAAATGTATCGATTTCGATCCATAAACAGGAAGGTAACGACATACGGTTGTAGTGGAGCAGTTTCTCAATCAGATCGACGTGGGTGAGGACCATTCGACGACAACAGTAACGTTTTAACTGGAGTTCATCCAAAGCATCGCTGAAGAGTATTAAGATAAGTATTTGGGCCAAGTCGATGGTTAACGATACCACTTACCCTTCACTCATGTCCCTGGCTAAGAGCTCCAAGTACGCGTTCCATTTGTCACCGACGACCTTTCCGCATGAAAAACATCGAACAGGAATGATCTAACAGTGATAGCACAACCGATAATAACCATTTAGAGGAGTCAAGGTCGAGGAGATAGGACTGAACTCACCATTTTTGTGGTGGTTTGCAGAAGAGAATGATGCGTATTAGTCAGCCAACAATTATTTTGCTTAATTAATACTTTTAAAGGTCCGATCGTGACTTAACCTCCGTCATACCACTCTTATCTAAACGACATCTTCACGGATCTCTCTAAGTAGTGAGGCTCAGACATATACGAGCTAAAGAGCTGATAAAACGCGGCTAATCTCCTGAGAAACGGTGCTTTGACGAAGCTTGGTCGAAATGGCAGGAAACCTAATTCGGGATTCTGCTATCTTTCCTAAACTCAAGAGGGGCGGCGCCTTCATTTCACCGTCTCTCGTTGTCTATTTCTGGTGAGACGTTCTCCACGTAGACTTTTATTTCAGAGTCAAGAGTACGTATAGAACGAAGATGGTCCCTTTGGGCGCTTGAAGTATCCAATGGTGGCAGGGGCCAGTTGATGCCATGCCCATCGCCCAGGCTCCTTGGCTACTATAACCTGAAAAGGGAGGCGTCTTTTCTCCATGAAAAAAGTGTGTTTGGACTGTCCAGACTCTCCTGTTGTGTAATTCAGTCCGCGAGATTATTGAAGGATAGGTAAAGAGGGCGAATTAACCTTCCTAATGTTGTCACGATAAGGACGGAGACTCGCAAAGACTGACTTTTTTTTTGAAATTTTTCTGGAATATTCAAAAATTCATGGTCAAACGAGGAACAAGGAAAATGATCCTTCGAAAGCATATGTATACACCGTTACACGAGAATCACAAAGAGCCTTTGAAAAAGATTGTCAAGTTGGAGTCAGAGAAGGCTCCGAATATGGTAGCCTTAAAAAAACTCCGAAAGTACCTAATTAGCGTCAGGGACACGTTCTATTTGTTCCACCTAAACCACTGAACAATATAAATACTCGTCTGCTCCCTACCCACAGTTTCCTCTCTTTCCCTTACTTTCATAACATGCTACGCACACCTTCGCGCTCATCCTTTCCCCCTCAGCACTCGTCGCCTTCAAGTAGACGCCTCGGAATGGCCGGAGTCGCCAACCTTCTCATTCGCTTGAGACGTCTGGAGGAAAGCGCCATCGGGAAACAAAACCACACCGTGATATCTTCAGGAGAGCCTAGGACACAACCGGGCATGGCTGAGGCCTGCATAGGCCACGACAAGCTTTCTGTCGAATACGTCGACAACTTCGTTTGTATGGGTGGAGTCAATTTGGTCATTTTGTTGCGAGCCACACGGTCAGCGCTGCTCGAACACCTAGAGCCACTAGGGGCAAATGGCGTTATCAATGAATCGTTAGTGTATCTCATTTGTTTCATATCTTTCCTTATTGACTTTTCATTCCGCAGATGGGAATGTACCATATCTGGTCCAAAGCCCGTCCATAATGGGGCATACAAGGTCCAGGTATGGGGTGGTCTTCCCCCTTCATCTCGAATGTCTGACCCTAATCTGTTGTTTTCAAGGTTCGTTACATAGGGGATGCCGTGAAGTCATCAGTAGCGGACTCTGGCAGACCAGTGGCACTGGACAAAGCCAAAGGCATACCCGGTCTCATGACCATCATTAAACGCGGGGACGACTAACTGGCCATCTCATTCCTTCCAAAAAAAAAAAACACCCTTCGTCCCATCAACCAACTCTCCTTTCATTCTTGAACTCAACTTTCCCCGTATTCCCGGACCCACAAGGCACATCTGTACAATAATCCATTCGCACTTCAAGCTTCATCACTCTTCCCTTCAATTTTGTTTTCTGCTCTTTCGCCGCTACTCAACCAATCACCAATCCCCCTTTTTGATGGCGTTCTTGTACCATTATTTCCATCAGCATCATACCAATATCGTCCATCTATCGTCAACAACCTTCATCGACATAATTTCAAAATCTTCACATTGATTCGGACTTTCATTGTTACCTACCATCACAGAACATGTGAACAACACTCCTTGGACACTCATTTCATCTCCCTTATCTCTCAAAATGTAAACGTACTCATCTTCCTTGCTCCATTATTTTATCTTTGCTTTCATGTCATCACCCGTAGAATCCATAACACCAACTTACTTACTCCTACTCCTGTGCGTTTCGCTTCGCTAATAATCAGATTCTAATGGCATCCTACTTTTTTTATTTATTCCTCTTTTCGATCCGTTGGTTTCGAGTATTTATACTCGCAAGGCCTCTCAACGCTCATCGACTGTGGCAACATCCTTTCATCAATCATCCCTTCTCTTAGTCCAGCGCGAGCATCTATCTGCCCGTCAACGGCGGGGTCTTCAAACTGATCGACTACTTGCCTACCACCGGGACTTTGATACACCGATCATCCATTTGGAGGATACACCTAAAGGTGCTTAGAGTTGGTGCATCGTGTTATGATGTCGAAGAGCGTGGCAACATGTCCTTCCGTTTGTCATGGATCATGGACCCTCCTTTATGAGAGAGCTTATTTTAATCTACCACATGTAAACCAGAAGGGATGCGTGCCGACAGGCAGGTCCTGCCAGAAAAAAATTCGCCACAAAACGTGAAAACACAGAGGGAAAAAAAGAGAAGATGAAGAAAAGAAATACATTGATGTCCTTGGAGAGAAAAGAAAAAAAAACAAAACAAAATAAGGGCAGAACAAGAAAAACGTTACTTCTACAGGTATTGAGTTTACACTTAGCTTATCTCAGTCTCTGGACAGTCAAAAAAAAAAAAATCAAATATTCGCTCATGGCTCGACCGAGATGAGATCTCGCAAATTTACCATCCACCAGGAGCTCCGCCGTAGTAAGAGTCGTTGCCGCTTCCAGGGAATGGTTTTGGTGGTTGGTTTCCTGGATAAGGATTAGCCCCAGGGAAGCCCATCGGCTCTGGGGGTCCTCCAAAGCCTCCTGGGCCACCGGGGAAGCCTGGCCCTCCGCCAGGTGCTCCGAATCCCCCGGGTTGTCCGAACCCTCCAGGAGCGAAACCTCCGCCTGGGCCGTGTTCGTGATGGCCGTGTTCGTGATGACCATGACCATGTCCGTGTTCATGATGTCCACCTGGGAAGCCAGGTGCCGCTCCAGGGAAAGACGGTGCAGAACCAGGGAAGGAAGGTGGTCCTCCTCCTCCAGGGAAACCAGGTGCCGCTCCTGGGAAGGAAAGACTATCATCGCCCCCACCTCCAGGGAAGGACGGTCCAGACCCGGGGAAGGATGGTGTCTGCGAGGGTTGTTGATACGATGGTGCACAGCCAGGAGTGTTTCCCTGTACAGGCGACTGCGCAGATCCTCCATAGTGTGAGGACGGAGGAGGGCCAGAGGGCGCTGGGTAGCCGCCCCCGTAACCCGGTGATGGGGCAGGTCCGGAGGGTGCACCGCTGTAGTATGAAGCCGCTTGTCCGGCCAATGGAGGTGCTGAAGGTGGGCCTCCTGGGGGACCTTGTGGGTATCGTCCTTCTCCTCCAGGAAATCCAGGACCACCGGGCACGTCTCTGTTACCAAAGAGGTTCCCTGCCTGAGTAACTCCCGGAATGCCCTGGGCGTACCCTGCCAAAGTGTGCTGGAATTGATGTGCTTGACTCTCCGCAAAGGATCCCTGCGATTCCGGAGCACCACCTTCTCCTGCAAGGCGAATGTTTTTGTGATTGCGGACAGATTCCTTCGATAGACGCTGGATGACGGAATGTTGGTTTGGTACTTTAGCGATCCAATCCTTCATGCATTGCATCATTTCTCTTTGGATCTGGGAATTGTTATTGTGGAAATCTGGATGGAATCTGGTAGGACGATCATTATGAGAAATTGGTGCAGGAATACATTTAAAAAGAAGGCTTACAGGCATTGGAGAATGTCTTCCGTTATTTGATGAACGTTCTTCGAGTTATCGTCCCATGCTTGGCTGACCAATTTAACGGTGTGGATCTGTCACGAAAGAAGCACACATATATGAGGAAAGTTTATGCAGAACATCATATTTGTGGTACATACAACGATAAGCTTTGCGATCTGTCCTGCGGGTTCATTGAGGATGAGATTCTGTATGTGTTTTCGTTATTGCTTTTCATGATGCGTCGATAACACCAACACTTACAAAGTGATCTTTGCTCAAGAATGAATGGGTAGGATCCGACTTGCAAAAACTCATTCAGTTTGTAATTGAGCATGTGCAGTCACATCACTCACGGCACGAGGATCATTAAACACTTCATATTGGTCATGGTTATCAATAACTTCTCCTGATACGCTTTGGAGGCCAGAGGTAGCCGATTTCAAGATGGGTTTCAAGAATGGCTGGTTTAGAAGGGCGAAATCAGAACACGAAGATAGACGATAGCTGTTCACTTACCTCTAGCGTGGTGAAAACGAATACTGTTTGAGTTTGAAAAAAGAGGATCAGAAGGGAATCTTTAAAAGTGTTTTCAAGTTTAAACTGTACCAGCAATAGAATCCGTAAGCTTTTCAATCAACGGACCAAGACCCGGGATCTTCTCTAAGAAAGATAAAGTTGATGTTAAGCCTGAACTCCTTGAGATTTTTGGGAAAACGCTGACCGATAGTTTTTGAGATCTTTTTCATGACTGCGATAGAAACATGTCAATAAGTAATGATACCGCAAGGAAAGAAAAGATCATACCAGAGTCCCTGAAGGTCAATACTTGCCAAAGGACGGCATGTAATTCTTGAGGGCTCATTTCGTCAGGATTTTTACCACCTGCAGCAGGTCCAGCTCTAATTCTTTCGATGTTCTCCAGATCGCGACTCATTTCGCCTCCTGCCCCTCCTGGAAGGGTAAAGAATAGCTCGCGCAGTGCGTCCGCTGGATTGATAGCCGGACCACCTGGGCCTCGTGTTTGAGAAAGAGATTTGGATCGTGCTTTATCAAGTTCCTTGTTGAGGTCGGTAACTGACGCCTATTCAGAGAAATAAGATCGTCAGCTCAAAAAAATTACCGGCACTAGTCAGCAACTACTCACGGAGCTCTACAATTGATGAACAAGACGTCAAAAAATTGAGCATATGAGAAGGACATCAAAACTCACGAGATGATCGCTGGCCTCTTATCAATATCCGAAAACAGTAAGACATTTGACAGATATAGTATGCGAAGGCATGTTTCTCACCTCCGAGCAAGGAGTGAATAAAATCGCTAGAGCCGAAAGACCCTGTGACGATAGGGGCGACCCATTTCCCGTTGGGGGCTTGGATTCTGACTTGATCGCCAACATGGACGAAGACACTGCTATGGCCCAACGCGACTAACGCCAACTCGCAAAAATTCGAATGAGCAGGAAAATCTTCAAGGGTATGCATCTGCACCAATCAATATATCTGAGTTCTGGGCGAATATAGCTTGAGAAAAGGAGCATACAGCTTGACCGAGCAGTCTGAATGCCTCGTATTCGTCTGCCTTTTGGCCGTTGGCGCGGTTCTGCCTTCCTCTGTGAATACACTGCTCCAGGGTGCGTCGTACGAGAGCCTTTGAGGTATCCCAAGATCCTTGTTCTGACAACACATAACAGACATCAATGAAAAAACACAGACGGGGACGAGGTGTATGATAGGAACACTGACCATTGGCAATGTAATTTTTCATTCCAGTCTGAGGATCAATTTCAAGTTCTCGAGGCTGGAAGAAATATTTGAGAAAAAGAAAACTTCGCCGTAAAATAATTGCACACATCTACAGGACCGCGCAGGTTGGGATGATATCTTCGGGCGTCCTCGCCGTCTCCATAGCCTTTAGGGTTGTCGATGTGTTCGGTCTAGAGATAGTGAGCAAGGAACTAACGGAGTTGGGAACGACCATACAGGAAGATAGACACCAAGACGTTCTGCTGTAACTTCGAATTCGTGAGTTGCATATCCATGTGCCTGTTATCCGTGTTAACAATGGAACAGGAGGCGGACTTGAGGATATAAATTCTGTACCAAGAAACCCAGGACCATGCACAGGTTAATGATAGTCTACGACGGGATTGTTAGGACCGATAAGAGGGTATAATCTGATGGCGATTTACCTGGAGCTGGAGCTTTTTCAATGACGCAATATCGACTGCCTGACTGTAGTCGCGTAGCCAATTGCTTGAAATCAGGCCGACGGTGAATCTTGTGATCGGCTAGATTACCCATGGAATCGCTCACCCAAAGTACACCCGCTTGACATCGAGACCGTTAAATTTACTGCCTTTTGACAATATACTTGCCAGCGCGAAACCACCTCCAGCTCCTCGTTTGATAAGGGTAGAAAGAATATCTTCCTGGAATTGGAAAATATCAGATTTAATCAGTAAGGTTGTACAATAAATCGGAAGTCCTCTCGTACAATGTCGCCATGTCGGAAGGCCCTCCCTTCCATGTACGCAAAACTAGGAGAGATCCAACATCAGAGCCAGAATCGGCGTATAATTGAAAGATCAGGGAACGGACGATGGGATATTTCCTGCTCCAAACGCGTAAACACCATTCTGCGTAAGGCAGAAGGCAAATATAACAAAAAGGATTAGAAGAAATGGGGGACTATTGCTGGCCATTGGGAGCAGATGTGATTAGGATTGTAGTGGTTTGGAGAAGAATGAGAGAGGCAGTGTAATGCACTGGTCTTAGCACAGATTCCCGCTTCGTACCAACTCGGACAAAAGCAGTTCTATGCGGCCCGGACGAAAGAACAGGCGTGTAAGAGGCACTGACTGTTGGTGATTCAGGAAGAGCTCTCATACTGAGCGCTCGGCCACTTCAGAGAATTAGACTTGAGAAAGGGTGGCAAACTTTTAAATATATGCACTGTTCTGGATAGAAATAAAAGAAGAAAAAGTCGTATTTTTGTGCATGTGAGTCAGACGAAAGAGGACAGCAGGAGCCGGATTGATGTGGATTAGAGAGCCGGCAATAACCGAGAGAGGGATTGCGAAATATTTTTTCGAGTTGATTGTTGCTTGTCGTCGTTGACACACTCCCCACACACCCACCTCTCACTTCTCCTGGATTTTCTCTTTTAGAGTCCTTTTTTCTTCAATCTACTTCTTAATTCTTCATTGTAAGTCCTATTCTCTCATTAACACCTTGTCCCAACCTTTTTTCTCAGTGTCTGACGCGCGTCTACTTATCTAGTCATCCATCATGAATACATCCTCTAGCACTACCCATTCCACTGTCGTTCCCTCTGAAGTAGGATGGCAATTTGTGCCCCAGTACTACACCTTTGTCAACAAAGAACCCCATCGTTTGCACTGTTTCTATAACAAAAACTCCACTTTCATCCATGGCACCGAAGGAGAGGAAGTCAAACCTTGCTTTGGACAGCAGGTACGCATTTCTTTTCTGTATTTATAGCCCCTTTACCATCTTTTGTTGCGATAATCTGGACAACCCTTCATTTCTCCTGGAATTGAGTTGGTCGACACACACCCTGGCGCCTCGTTTTTGCGGGGTTCTGTCTCCTCATTAATGTGTCATCGTGTGCTGTGGTCATTAATTCTCATTATCTTGATTGTTTCTCTTGGTTCTTCCTTTGGTAGCCTATTATCTCTACTTTATTTTCCTTATTGTCGCCCCGTTGTTCTCCAATTCTTGATGACGTGCCAGCGGATCCTGACTTCTTTTCCAGGAAATTCACAACAAAATCACTTCTATTGGATTTGAAGACTGCAAAGTTTTCATTCACTCTGTGGATGCCCAATCCTCTGCCAATGGTGGTATCATCATCCAGGTCATTGGTGAAATGTCGAACCACGGCGAGCCATGGCGTAAATTTGTTCAGACTTTCTTCCTCGCTGAACAGCCAAATGGTTATTTCGTCCTCAACGATATCTTCCGTTTCCTAAAGGAAGAGGCTGTGGACGTTGACGACGTCAGCGAGACCGCTGACGTTGAGCCCGCACCTGTTGCTGCCGCACCCGAGCCCCCTGCGCCTGTCCAACCAGTTGCTGCTCCGGAACCTGTTTACGAGCCAGCACGCGAACCTACTCCTCCCCCCGTTGCTGAGCCTGTTGTTGAGCCTACCCCGGTCGAAGAGCCAGCTCCCGTCGAGGTTGTCGAACCTACTCAAACACCAACACCAGCACCCGAGCAACAACAGCAAGCACCTGCGGCTGCTGCTCAACCAAATGGCATCCTTACCCCTGAACCCGAGCAGGTTGCACCCGCTGCTGTCGCTGAACCTTCCCCTGTCCCAACACCTACTCCTCAACAACCCGCCCAAGCACCCGCACCGCCAGCTCAAGCGCCCGCCACAGCACCCGCTCCTACTCAACCTGCCCGACCTCAGCCTGCTGCAGCCCCTGCTCCTCAACCAGCCGCTCCTGCCGCTCCAAGATCGTGGGCTTCTCTTGCTGCCTCAAATCCCAAGAAATGGGGCGCTGCTGTTGCTCAGGAATCTCGTGGCATGTCCGAGACCATCCCTTCGGCTACCAGCGCGCCTACAGCTCCAGCTCAAGCACCTGCCGCAGCCCAACGTCCTCAAGCTCAACAGGCCAACGGTCGTCAAGAACACCCAGCTTATGTCGCCGCTCAAAGTGTAACCACTGCACAATGCTTCGTCAAGGTAAAACTCATCGCAGCTTTTCCGTCATAGAATATGTATTAACAGCTTATTACTAGGGTGTCACCGAGCCCGTTTCACAGTCCGCTTTGCAAACTCTCCTCACATCCCGTTTCGGCCCCATCAAAGAGCTTGAGATCGTCCGTAGCAAGGCTTGCGCGTTCCTTGAGTTCCAAAGCGTCGATTCTGCCAAGCGCGCTATTATTGCCTCCTTGGGCCCTCATCAAGGTGGCGAAGGCGGTGTCTGGGTTGAAGTCGGTGGCGAAGCTGGTCAAATCAAAATTACCGTGGAGACCAAGAAGGAGCGAGGTGAACGACCTGTAAGCCGACCTCGTGGTGGTGCCCCTCCCTCCGTTAATGGAGATGGACGTGGCGCATCTGGAGGTGGATTCCGTGGACGTGGAGGCCGAGGTGGACGAGGTGGTGCCAGCACCCCCAAGTAAAGTGGTTGCGTTGAATGGTGCAGTTCGTGTCGAGCGCCCGTCTACAGTTTTGAAGTAGTGTAGTTGTGGCTTTGCATGCTTGTCATTTCCCCCTCGTTCGCCAGTCGTTTGCTTTGTCGTTTTCTTCTTTTTTTCCCAACTCAGAGCATCGACAGCGACACACCAAAAGTTCCATCTTTTTTCATCGCCGTTAATCCTACAAATACTTTACAGCCCATTTTCCCCTTCTTTTTTTCCCACCTTTTTTTTATGTGCACTTTTTCCTTTTCTATCTTTTCTATGTTGTACCCTCGCTGTAGGTCTTCGTTGTCGTGTCGTCGTTGTCAGTCTCTCACTCTGCTCTCCATCATTTGCATTACTACACATTTTCTTTTTTTCTCATCCAACCCATTACACACTGCCCTCGTCACATATCTCTCGGCTTTCAGGCGTACTTCATGATATGATATGATGGTTATTAGCACTCACTGTTAACCTTATGATTATGGATTTCTTTTATGCTCATGCAAAGACTCATCTAGATATGAAATAGTCTTTCATGGATACTGTTTTTGAGGAACGTGGGTGGGTCGGATCGAGGGATGGTTCTGGTAGTCATTGCGATCAAACATACGGCAATGAAAGACATCAACGAATATGCCGAAGCCTTCGGTCCCCTAGAGAGGATACCAATCCTCAGAAAACGCGTCGTCCGAGAATGTGGTGAGGAGAAATGTGATATTGAAGTCGAAGAGATCAGTCGTAAGACTGGGGATGAGGTGACGGTGACAGGCCTACTCTAGTGAAAGTAGGATGCAACCTGAGGGGGAAATAACTCGACTCAGCACCTCTTTCAAACCAAAAAATAGCATAACTAAACCCAAAGGCCTAAGGCCACATATCCTGTTTTGGTTTGCACATAGAACAAGACGAGTTGACGTCGCCTCGTCAGAAACTCAGAATAAGAACAGACACACAAAACACAAACGAGACTCGGAATAATAAGCTGAATTGCCCAAATTAGGGACAAAAGAGAGAAGAGGGCAAAGAAAGAAGGGGGTATATAGTCGAAGGGTGCGAATGGATGACGTATAAAAGACAAGAAAGAGTCCTGAACCAGTATTTTACTTCGTGAGGGTATTCATGATAGGTTTAGTACTATGATGGAAACCATTGCGCACCCCTGTTGCGCCCCTTCTCCAATATTTCAGACATTATTACATGGCTGTCCACGGGCTGAGAGGCCTTGTTCTTGTTTTCTTGATTGGATGCGACCGGCGACTCGGATATTACAAAATCATGATATGTTTGTACAGGTGTAACGACTGAGAAAAAAAACATGATCAGAACAGGCGAACGAGCTGGTTATGCACCAAATTACCCACCTACAAGGGAAAGGACTCTATGCATTAACCGATTATGTGATAGGTGCAGGTTGGAAGGACATGATTTCTTCGTAAAGAAGCTCTTTCAGTTGTTCTCTACTGATGTCATCTTTGTGTACTGGGGGCAAAAAGAATAGATGTCAGCATCTGCACAAGATTCGAACTCTGAGTGAACTGACAGTCAAATTCAAAGAACTCGGGGTCCAGAGGAGGGGCAACGGGCTCGTCATCTGGATCGTGCTGATAAAAAAAAAGTCAGTTTCATCGTTGGCATGGGCGACTGGAAAGATTCAACATACGTATGCTTCTAGATAAGGATGAGCAAGGGCATCCTCGACGGTGATACGCTTCTTGGGATCAAACGTCTGTAGAAATTTGGGAAGTGAGAATATGTTTGTACGTTAAAGAAGGCCTGGTACACACCAGAGTTTTTGTCAAAAAATCGACGGCAAGTGGGTTTGCATTTGGGAAAAGGGTAGCGAATGGTCGGCGTTTACGGAAAGGAAGTGCTCGGATGTAATCGCGAGATCTCCTCGTGGTAATCGCGTAAAATTCGTCGAGCGTGGGTGTGCCGAGAACGTCCAAGATGAGAGTCAACTGGTGGTGGTAATCCCTTCCTGGGAAAAGTGGTTTGCCTGACAACATCTCCGCAAGAATACACCCAACCGACCAGACATCAATGGCCTGATTAAAATGCGAATTGAGTGAAGGGTGTACAGGAGTTGAGCAGTATAGGTCGTACCTTTGTGTATTGTTTGAAAGTCAACATAATTTCAGGAGCCCTATACCACCTTGTAGCCACGTATTCCGTCATGAAGCCAGTCTCAGTACCAGATGGTTCAGCGGTCTTGACTGAGCGTGCGAGACCGAAATCGCAGACTTTGAGATCGCAGTTGGCGTTGAGAAGGAGATTGGATGGCTTGAGGTCACGATGGATGACATCGGCCGAATGGAGGGCTTTCAGCGCTCGAAGTGTTTGGTAGATGAAATATTGTGCATGATCATCAGACAAATCTTGTGTTCTGATGACACGGTGCATATCGGTCTCCATCAGCTCTTGAATCACTGGAATAATCAACGTAAATCAACGCCCTAAGAAAATGTGCAAAACCGGACGCACAATAAACCTCTTTGAATGCCTCTATTGACGGTGGTTTGATGATGTCCAGAATTGAGATAATCTTCAGGAAATGAGCACGATAGCACCAATGAAAAAGTAGACCGTGGACATACATTCTCACTGACACCAGCCTCACTGAGGAACTTGAGGAGCTTCAACTCACGCAGCGTCCTCAGACAAAACATTGAGTGATCAAACGGGGCGATCTTCTTGATGGCGACCTTTCGACCACTGGGTCGATGGACTGCGGAACACACGATTCCGTATGCACCTTCGCCAACGACATCCAATACCTGATATTGAGTACCTGGGTGTGTGCTTGGTCAAGAGACAATAGAGCTATCGAAGAAGACAACTCACCGACGTTGAATCGAACCTTTCGTGGTGCCGGTGGCGCGGCGGGGGGTGCACCATGGCCATTCTTTGTCTTGGCTGCTGGCTGGGGCTGAGCTGCAGTGGGATCAGGCATGATAGGTAAAGAAAGGGAGGGGAAAGAGTTGAGAGACGAGGGCGATCAAAGGATGGACCAAGAGAAGAGAGAACAACAAAGGCGTTATATAAGAGAAGGGAACAATAACAAGTGATCTACAAACCTATGTGACTATCTGACAAGTATTTCAACTGCCGTAAATCGCACAAGCACGACCTTTCTTTCGAACACTTCAGATGGGACCCACGATTTCTATTTCTCTCTCAGTCCGGTCTTGTTGTCTAGAGGACAAGCAGTTTCTATAACAACAGCCAAACCGTTGGCAGGCAACCATTTTCCCTCGTTCTGTTTTCTCGCTCATCTACTTAGCTCAAGTCTGCTGATGAGCCTCATCAATCATTTGAACGCACGACTCCTCTTATCTACGGAGGTCTCTCTGGGACTCTGTTCGCATTGGTACCAACGTTCAACGCTGTAAATCTGTAGGTGTGCACACTGATCAGGACTCAGGAGTTTTCATTTCAATCTCATTGTAGGTGTTTGGGATCGACACCTGCTGTCCTATCTCCAATTCAGTTAGAAAGCGGAACGCCATGTCTACAGATTTGCAATACAGCTGTGCCCTGTTCACGACTGTCTGAAAGGTCCCCAGAATCAAATTCCAAAATAGCTGGGACGTCGACCTCAAATGGGCTGTCTCGAACCCATCAGATGTCAGGCATAAGTCATTCACGTCGCCTCCTTCTTTCGGGAATCCCAGCTTGAGGTCCTTGTAAGCATACACCTTCCTTACATTCATCACAACCTCCAACTCAAAGCAAACCTCGTATGTAGCGTCGAGGAGAACTTGCTCAAACCTATGTACAGGTACCGAAGCCGAAGCTTCGAATTTTCGGTTCTTGATTTTTCGCAATTTTCTCTGCACACATTTTACCGAGTTCTCCACCTTCCAGGTCAGAATTCTCTTCCATCCAATATTTTGTGCCGATGATCTCTCAACAGTGACACTTGGTGTTTTGCACTAACTTAAGCGTGCTCTGAGAACTCAATTACACAACGAATGATGACATTGCGGTCAAATTGCCCCCTCAGCTCATTCAACCCGAGGCCAACTCCCAAATAATATGTGTTTCATGCGGCTTGTGACCCATGGCCTGTCAGGATCCAAGGAAATTGATCCCATGAAGCTATGCGCACCTTTGAAAGATGCGTTCGATCAGTGCTTTTGATGACAGACATTCACCAATACCATTACACTGGCATAGATCTCCCTCAACCAGGATTCTTATGATCTTATCATATGTACATGTCGGTGATTTTTGTCCCATAACGTGCATACGATATTTCTGCCTACGTCAATCTTTGCGACATATCTGTCAATACCATAGGCGAGGCAGTTTCCCGTCGACAATATTTTCGTTCCAAATGATATTCATATCTTCATACAGTCACACTCGCATCGAGTAAGTCTGTTCAGCCAACAAGTCTCTGCTATTGCGACGCCAACAGTCCGGGATCTTTTCGTTCTGAAAGCAATAACTGGATGAAGTGATCTTCTAGAGGCTCCCGCTGAGTGACTGAGTCTTTGACGGTGAAGGTGAAGGTTCCCGGTACCGGAGGATAACTCTCTACCTTTCCGCAAAAGGAAGCCCAGGAGCTACATATTTTGTTTGATCCATCCAGCGCAGGTTGTGTCGTTGTCGGCCCAGGTGTGTCGGGATGACATGTACAACCACCTCCAATCACAACCAAGGCGGTGCGTGTCACCAACCATGCATATTCACTGCTACAGCAAGATGACGGGACCTCCACTTTATTATAGAATGGGCTAGCTTGAAAATGAATCGCTCACCAAGTTTAACTTTGTTCACTTCAAAGGATCCATTCAGGATTAGAAAATTGATTAGGTTCAACGCTCTACTTTGACAACGGACTGTTGTTGCAGGACCTTCAAAGGATAATCATCTACTTCTTTCTAACTGTGTTTCAAGTAAGTAACAAAGTTATTCAGCGCTTGATCCATCCAGCGTTGATTATCTTTGAGTTAGATTATTTTAAATAGGTGAGCAGACCTCCGTCTGTGGGCCGAAACAGGTCGAGTCACCTACCCTTCCTTCGAATCCAAGCCCCTATACGGCGCCACCTGTACTGAGAGCTTTTATTTGATATGTTCCGAGAGGGCAAACCCGATATTATAACTCTTTGTGCGCCAAGAAATGTTTGTGTCAATTTAAGACAGAAGAATACCGCTGAAAACGGGATAATTAGAGCTTGCGAAATTCCTGATGTCCTGAATGACATGCATATCGTGCGGTTATTGTTGTGCCCAACGCCTTCTGACCACGGGCGCTTGGGCCGCAGACGACAAGACATGGCATTTGAAATGGTTTGGAATGGTCGAAACGCGACACCCGGCGACACCTCTATCAGATGGATCATCAAAAATTGTTATGATCCGTTTCATTGCCCTGGTCTTGCAGTGGACACTTACATGATGATGATATTTGAGGGCTCCAGACTTTTAGGAACAAAAAAGAGCCTTCAAAAATGACAAAAAGGTGTGATGAGAGTGGGATTCGAACCCACGCCCCGGAGGACCAGATAACAGCCGAAGCTGCTTGGACATCAAATGCCCTGGTTGTTCCTTAGTCTGGCGCCTTAGACCGCTCGGCCATCTCACCCATGTTAACAATTGAAATTGTACAATTATGAGCTTTAAATGGTCAGCTCGGCCGAGGTCTCCGACCAACCCGAGCCAGGACCTCTCAATTCACCTGATTACAACCTCTTCCTTGACACTTCCACTCATCGTCCATTTCTGAACCACCGCAGAAGATGGAATTTAACACTTTCGTATGATTTATATTCATTTCCATTGACGCCTTATTCTGAAAGCAATCATTGTACAACCAGATTCCGCAAAAGTTGCAAAAAAATCTGGTCGACCTTGAGGCCAAATCTCGTTATCTGGGCTTTTGAACATCTTTATCGCCCATTTGTGGGAATCCTAAACTCATCCATGCGCCATAGACTCAAACCATTAAGGCTAATGTCAAAGATGTCAAGCCTCACGACTGTCATTCATGTATATTATTAACCCCTCACCCAATCTGAGAGGAAGTCCGCCTGGCGTTTCTTCCTTCCCCTCTCATACGAGAAACTATGGTGTCGGATTACGGACAAGAAGACAGCGATATCAAAGTATCCACCCCTCCAACAGAGTCGATCGCGCTTTTGACTTTTCCCAAACCGTTGAGTCAACTGAAGTCAGCTGGATTTGATGATCCTCCACGACAAAAGAGTGCTGGTCGGACAGTTAACACCACCCGTCGGTGAGTAAAGTAGTCTTACATTGGGGTAATCCTAACTAAACTTTCTCCGTCAGGAGGAGGCGCATCAACCTCAAACTCTTTATTCCTCCGCTGGTTCTTGTCGTCCAATTCATCATCCTGATGTTTGGTTGGATATTCTTCTTTGTCACAGTCAGCAAGCCAAGACCTCTTCCTTCCAACATGGCCGCATACGCGCGAGACCATCCACAAGCCATGATGATGGTTGTTACAGTGATTGCAACAGTAATTTCCTCAGTTTCGGGTTTGTGAGTCTCCAAGATATTGTGTGGATATTTCGATCATGCTTCTGACTTCTATCCAAGCCTTTATACCAGGGCCATTCGATACTCTCTCGCCCGCCTCCTTGCTAAGCCCGTCACCTTTTTCTCAGTTACATCTGCAATCAAAGTATCCACCCAATCGCCCGTTTTCAACCTTGCACGCCTTGAGTGGACATTTGGGGCAATTGTATTGGCCTTTGCAGTCAATGGACAAACCGCTGGGTGAGATAACTGCGTCTTAGCTTTAAGACCACTGACTTATGGTCATGTCGAACAGTTGGGCAACCCTTCTAACACCTCAGGTTATGGATATGCAAGCTTCCATGACGGGCTTCGAGCTCAATATCCTGAGTCCCGATTTCCAGAATTTGATGATAACAAACCGTAACGTCGTAACCCCCGGTTTGTGCTACCTACTTTGCTGTCTTCCGACACTGTCC
The DNA here is from genome assembly GCA_019904355.1 of Psilocybe tampanensis. Classification (NCBI taxonomy): domain Eukaryota; kingdom Fungi; phylum Basidiomycota; class Agaricomycetes; order Agaricales; family Agrocybaceae; genus Psilocybe; species Psilocybe tampanensis. The sequence goes on from JAHXRV010005776.1 coordinate 18,413, forward strand.
CTTATGATGTAATCCTTTTAGATCTTTTTACCAATGTGATATCTCTTGTCGAAGCCAGTGGAGCTACGGCAGTCAGCTCACGGTTCTCTCTGCCCAGCATCCTCAATTTCAACCAGCTTTCTTACCTAAATTCGACTAGTATGTATGTTTCATATTCCGTTATTCGAGTGTGAAACTGAGTTCTGTTTGCATTGATTATTTTAGACGGAATACTTCCAGCAAATTACCAGAAATGGTTCAGCACGATCATGACATCGTCGGGAACTTCGATGCCTGTGAATACTCTACTCAACATCAAAGATTCGCCCCCGGGATTTCCGACAAGTTATTCAATGACACAGCAAGGATTTACATCCGAAGTTTCTTGTACTCAGAAGCAGTTGAATGCTACCACTTCCCCGTCTCTCCAAATATTGAAAGAGAGTAGTACCATATTCAACTCGACGGTCGTGACACTTGCACAGATGGCCGTTCAATGTTCGGGCACAGCGTCACCTATCTTTTCACGTATGTCTCCCGTTTTCTGAATACGTTGATTAGTACTGACATTGACTTACATTGTACGTAGCTGCGACTGTGACGTCCTCATCTGTGGATGCTGTTTTTGGACTCGCATGTCCTGTGAACCAGACTGATGGAACGCAAAAATGGGGTATGAACTTCATTTATAATTTCACAGGTAGAAGACTGTCGTATTCATCTGCTTGAACTCTAGAGATAATTATTACCGGTTCCGGCGTGTACAACTTTATCAACACGACGGTTTGCCTAGTATCTCCTAGAGTCACCTCGATCAATATCGACTATAATGATGCTACAAAGCTCTTCAACAGTTCATTCCCAAGCTTTGTTAATGGGTCGGAGCCTTGGGGTGCTGTGGATGCGCCTTGGGTCGGGGAATATACAACTTCCATCTTTCTTCGTGGCCTGAATGTTGGACAACGTTCGACGGGTAATACTGTGGGCGATACTATATCCTCTTTTTTGGCGAGCATTCCTCCATACCCGGAACTCCTGAACGATGTTCTGGTGAGTTCAATCATTCCTCAAACTTATAAACCCTATTCACAATTCTTTTACCAGGGACAATATATCAGAGGAGTCATGGAGTTTAGCGTCACTGTAAGTGAAAGGTCTTTTGCGTCGTCAAGATTGTCTGACTGACCATCCCATAGCTTCTTCGGACTGCTTATACTCAGGATGGCAATAACCTGTTCCCTGGTAAAACGAGCACCATCCCTCCGTCCATGAGGATTGCCACGAATGGTACTTACCGTACGCAGACAATTGGCTGGCATCAAACTCGAGACGCAGCACCTACAGCCCTTCTCGCGCCGACGATTGTGTCCGTTATTTCGATAATCATTGTGATTAGCACCCTGGTGACGATGAGGAGCCGACCATCGGAACCTGCTCTTAACCATTACTTTGATCCTGGCAATATTTTGCATGTCATCTCTGCTGCATCTGCAGGTGGGATACGAGAACCCTTGCCACCTTTTGATCAAGATCCTGTTGAATACAGCCAACGTGTTAAAATTACGCTGGGACCAGTTGGCGGAGATCCTGATAGGGTGGGCTTCAACCAGGTTTGGTAGAAAACATAAACTGGAAAAGGCAATCCTGGACCTGTAGTATGTAGTATGCAATGAACTTTTAGTTGGAAACAGACACAAGATAGTGATAGTTTTTCTTCCACTCTTGTGGTATTCGATTACCCCGTCGGAGAAGACCGTGGATGTAAGGTTTGAAATTTGAAACCCGATGGCACCCTCTCCAGCGTCCCCTCTCTCACAAAGGATTAAACGACTTGAACTTGTGTCTTGACTCTTCCAGAATCCACTTATCTCACTTCTCCTCCGTGCCCATCTCGACTTGGTGCCGTGTATTTCCCCTTACTTCCCTCATGTTGAGGCACAGATTGGGCACAGATCACTACAGATCAACCAAACCAATCTCCCACGCTCGGCCTCATCTTGTCTTCTGTCGGCTCTTCAAATGCTCCCAAGATGCTCTGAGGCTCCAAGCTGCTCCAAGATACTGTTCCAAGGCGCTCCAATGTGTGTTGTTTCGAAGATCTGTCCGGGATTGTGAAAGCTGCATTAGTGCTACGGTGTTAGGAAGCACCGTTCGCGCCCGCCGAGTTTGCCGTCATGGTGATGTTTTTCAGTGATCAGCGGCGAGCCATGTTGATGCGATGAGGAACTGTCCACACAATGGAATCGAAAGGCATCCGTGGAAGATTTTCATATGATCATCAACAATCTTTATATAGAAAGTCGTAGGAAACGACTTTGGGAGATATCGGGGGGTATAATATGGAAAATCCTCTGGGCAAAAAGAGCGTGACAGCCCAGTAGCGCCTCCCCATTCGGCCTGTTTCCGTGCTAGGAACGATGCAAATGTATTGTTTCTGGTGATTGCTCGGTCCATGAATGAACATTTTCAGCGGGATAAGGTCCAATTTGGCCCTGAATCTTAGGGGCCGCCCCGTTGCTTGTGTGGTTTCCTTGTTTCTTCGTCAACGTCCACAATTCACGAGTTCAGCACCCTTGGTTTCTGCCATATACCCCAGCCATTCGTTTTTTCGAATTATACCAACATTCTCTGCGTCTTCCTTTCAACTTTCTCCAACTTCATTCAACTTTTTTTTTTCACCATGAGCCGCAACCATTTCCCAACTCAGAATTCCTCAGCCACGAATCTCCTTCCTCAACAGGGTGGTCGACAACCCCTTTCTGCTCCTACACGTAAACCCGTTCCCTCGACGCCTTTTGCTGGACAATATCGCCCCCAACCATCACCCCGAAGGGCTGAATCAATACATAGCAATTCGGACGCAGGAGGTCGATCGTCAATAGGGCATTCGGTGAATATTTGAATATTTTTTTTCTCTTGCAATTCTGAGCACGAACGTTGATTCGTTTACGTGTAGCCATCACTCACAGACAAGGTAATTCACCTCACATATGATCAAACAACTGCCACTCATTTTTTTTTAACCTTCGCCCAAAGTACTCGCTCGCTCATTCACCAGCGCAATGGGGAACTCCGCTTCTGGTGAACACACCAGAGCCAGATGATTATTTGCACAATCCAGACCCTCGGAGAGACAGAAAAAGGCATGATAGGGGATCGATTTGTACACTACGGGGGTTGGGAAATCTTGGGTGCCTATCTTTCCTTGTCCTGGGGTGTCTTGGTCTGTTGTTAGTGCTCTTATGCTTGCTTGCAGTTATTGTTGTTGATATATTCTTCTTTTTTGACAGTGCCGGTATGCGAACAACATTTACATATCGTGGACTATTTTGGCTGACTTTTTTAGGCTACCCTATTGCTTCTCATTTTACAATAAAACATCAAACGACCCAGGGAGCGTTCAACTTGGGAGGAACGAACGCGACTGGACAAGTCCCCACACTTCCAGGAAACTACGGATTAATAGACAAAGATACCCCTCAATCAGCTTATACTTATAAATCTTATGTGGGTAATGACGACATGGTGCTGGTTTTCTCCGACGAGTTCAACCAAGATGGACGAACCTTTTATCCTGGAGATGACCCATTTTGGGAAGCAGTGGACTTACATTACTGGGGAACGGTATGCTTCATCCTCTGTATCGCTATGTCATAGATTCACGGTTCTTTGTTTGAAGGATGACTTAGAGTGGTATGACCCTGCCCAAGGTAGGTATACACGACTCTATCTACTTTCTATTCGCTAATGGGTTCCGAATTTCATCAGCGACGACTAAAGGGGGCAATCTGCAGCTGAGGATTGACCTCGTCACCGACCGCTCCACCAACCACAATATGGCCTATAGATCTGGAATGGTGTGTCATAAGCAATCCCGAGACAATCGTTTTATGGTTTAATATTTATTGTCACCTCAGATTCAAACATGGTATTCGCAAGGTTCTTTGATCAACGTTGAGATTCTTGATTGACTATTTCTAGGAATAAATTTTGTTTTACTGGCGGATTAATTGTCGGTGAGTCCCATTTGAACGAGTTTGTGATTTTTGACCCATTTGTGATTCCAGCCAACGTACAACTTCCTGGATCAAGTAGCGTCAGGTAAAGGCCGCGCTAAGTTGATTCGTCGGTTTTAATTGATTTCCTGTTTTTACCCTCTCAGTGGTCTATGGCCAGCCGTGTAAGTCGAATCGCCTTGTTTTGGATTGCACAAGTTGTATTGAACACCGCGGCAGTTGGTCTATGGGGAATCTAGGTAACATCGTGCTTTTACAAAATCATGCGTCGTTTCTAATAATTTGAGCACAGGGCGAGCTGGGTTCGGTGCATCTGTGGAAGGGCTTGTTAGTAGTAATTTGATCTCAGATCCTTTGCTGATTTTACTCACGTCCCTTAGTGGCCATACAGTTATGACTCGTGTGATGTTGGGACTTTACCCAACCAAACATATCCTGGAACCCAACTACCTCTGGCAGCGACGATCGACGGCGATCCCGAAGTCGGAGGCGTTCTTGTAAGACACTTTGCTGATATTCAGGGTTACCACCTAACGATTTTCAGTCATATCTGCCAGGTCAACGCCTTTGTACGATTTCTTTTTGTGTGATGATACCTTAGTGCTAACATCTGATGATCAGCCGCCTGTACCTGCCCCGGAGAATCTCATCCTGGACCGATGAGAAAAGATGGTTCGTATGTTGGTCGATCTGCTCCAGAAATCGATGTTCTGGAAGCTACCGTAACCGATGGAATAGGACATGTGAGTTCAGGACCATACTTTTGCCTAATCATTCCCCGTTGATTCCATTTTTACCAGGTATCTTTGTCAGCGCAATGGGCACCATTCAATGTCAGTTTGAAAAAAAAAAATCAATGGCGCATCGTTTGACCTTTAATTTACAGGCTCGATACCGTTTCTTGAATCGCAATACGACCGCTGTGTTTGACGACCCCAATCGAACAGTCCTGAACTCATATCAAGGGGGTACGTATTATAGCTCGATTTGATGTTTTTCGCTGGCCTTATTATAATCAGGACGTTATCAACAAACCTCCAGTGGTCTTGGGTTGACAAATCCTGGGTGTTACGAGATACCTGGGACTTGCTTTGCCTTGTACGGGTTTGAATACCGCCCCGGGTATGTTTGCTTTTTATATGCTTCGACACTTTGTTGACTCGATTTATTCAGCTTCGACAATGCCTATATTAGCTGGATCAATGAAGTTCGTTCATGGGTACTCTACTCTGGGGCTCTTGAAGTGGATCCTGCCGTCAATATCAGTCGGCGTAACGTGCCACTTGAACCAATGGTAGGAGGCTGGATGCTTCCAAGCTTTTGCTTTGACTTACAAAGAAGGAATTTCAGTACATCATCACCAATCTTGGAATTTCCGAAGGCTTTGGGGAGATAGACCTTTCACTGAACTTCCCTGCCACAATGCTGGTCGATTACATTAGAGTTTACCAGCGCAGGGACTCGATTAACATCGGCTGCGATCCTCCTGATTTTCCTACTGCCAAATACATCGAAACGTGTGTTACTTCTTTTTTCTGTCTTGTTTATTTCGGAGGTGCTGACATCTTTCTTGATCTCCAGATACAAAGAGGCTTACACAAATCCCAACCTCACAGTGTGGTCAGATTACGGACAACCATGGCCGAAGAACAGACTACAACCAGGAGGCTGTCCAGCTGTGTAAAAATTTGTAGCTCGTCCACTGGAGATCGGAATCTTGAATTGTTGTTGTTACACATAATTTTCCCCTGTGTATGTAATGTACTCTACTTGACAACTTATTGGCGCACTCTTCCTTGGGATGGAACATCTTGGGGGCATAGCGTAATTAAATTTCTGTTCTCTTTTTCGTCGTGGCAGGGGAAGAGATTATTCGACTTCTTTGATGTTCAGCCTCCGCAACTGGCAAGATTGATGACACTTGTGTGACCGTGACATTTGAATGAGTCACAGATGCCTACGTAATCAATTGTGTTGTTCTAACTTGGTCGTGTGTAAAGTTAAAGCTCTCTAAGCTGTACATCCTGCACCTGGTGTTAGTCAAACGATGGAGACCGTAAGTCCTTTCAATTTGCATTATCTTAACGTGCTCAACGGTCACCTAGGATGAAGCTGCGCCACGCCCTTCACAGTTCATCAGTTTCTTCGATGTTTCATCCCATTTTCCGTGGCAGGACCCACGACCTGAGCAAATACAATCGAGGAGAGCAATAATGGATGGACTCCTCATCTTCGATATTCTTCTCAATTCAGGAGGCATTCACGACTCTTACTCGGTATACCCTCCACAAAATCCAGAGGGTCTACAGACACTATTGGACGCTATCGAATCTTCAAACTACGACACACTCAAGAAGGACTGTTTGGTGTATTTTCTCCTAAAGTGGCATCAAGATGGTCGCGAGAGTAACTTCCAGCAGCTGAGATGCATCCCTCCTCAGTTTGCCGCGCTTGCAGACGCGTATTGGCATCTCGATACTGGGATAAATATTCCGGTGTGTATTGACCAATAGAGTCTGTATTCCATTTGCCGACTAACATTCCTTGGGACTACAGAGAGCTGTGGCACTTCTTTCGGACTCTCGACTAAACCGTGACTACGCGTCGAAGATCATTCGTACAATAAATGTGTCCTCGGATTCGCGGGAGCTTGTTCGAAGATACGTCGAAACCGCGAAACCACAACTCGTTGAACCTCGCGACCTGGAGTGTTACACACTAGCGCTTGCAGAATCGAGTATTATGGAGGCCTGGCAATTTTTCTGCACATTCAGCGAAGCAGATCCCATGCGTGTGCGGTTGTTTAAGAAGATCTTGGTATGGGTCGTCACCCGTATGTAACTCATCGTCTAGTTTTTGGGACACTTACCAACCTTCTCTCCCTACAGCAACACCCCGACCAGCTGCCTTGAAACAGCTCCTCATACTCCCTTTCTCCAAGGCCGATGAATCCACGCTTTTCGCCTTTGCTCAAAAGCCATCCGAACCGCTCGCATTCCGGGAACTCGCCATTATTCAAGATCTCGTCTGCGTTCGTCTAATTCAAGCTGGCCGCTATACTGAAGCCATTAAATTGGATCGCCAATTTACCTCCGTTACCGCTCCTAAAAACATCGGAATCACCAAAGATCGATCCAAAATGATGAATGAAGTGTATGCTGCCTTGCCTGCCGTCGAGCGCTCGCTGTTGGACCTGGAACTTTCAACCAAGCAAACGGTTCCATTGGCCCCTAAGCCGGTCTCTCCAGAAGTACGCAGACCTCCTACAAAACCGGTGGATACATCTCTCTCCCAATCATGGGAAGACATCACGATGCCAGACGCTCTAGTCAACAAATCGACGCCATTGCGTGATGTTCGTCATCCCCTCGTCACTCCTGTCTTCGGGGCCTCGCCACACACCCCGGCCTCCCATGGTCCGCCCATTATGCCTATTGATTTTAGTGGGGTTGCCAGTGGAAGTCGAACCGTCCCAAGGCAAAGTCTCCCTTTGTCCTCCTCTCTTCATGGATCGTCCCATATGCGCTCTTCTTTGAGTGGTGTTGGCAATCGCATGGCTTTCGCTGCCAATTCTACCATCACATCTCCTGCAAGTGGAATGAAACTCATGACCCCAAATGCGACTCCCTCTCATGCTTCCGCGTCCACACCCGTTTTTATATCCGCTGATAGACAGCAGAATGCGTTCTACCAGCCTCCCCCACCGAGAACGAACGGAGTTAAACGTGCATTCGAAGATATCACTCCACGAAGCCCAGATAACCCTAAAGTCTCCGCTGTTTACGCAGACAATGATGCCGAGATGGACACTGATGACGATGTTCACATTGAACCTCAGGGGGATCGTGGTACAAACAACGGCGCCACATTAGATGATGCGGACGAAGAAGAAAATGCTTTGCAATATTCTGTATTCGGTGCCAAGAAGGGGTCAAAACCGGTCAAAGTTTCGAATAAGATTCCAGAGAAGGAACCTCCTGGCTCTTTCATGTTGGATGAAGATGAAGCCATGGACGAAGGACCGGACGATGACTCTAAGTCGCGGAAAAGAGGAACCAGAACCAGTTCTCGTCAAGTCGCAAAACCTCCTGCGAAGAAAGCTCGCCAAACGAAAGAGGTCAAGAAATTCCCGGGCAGTCTTATGGAGAACGAGGTTGAAGAGGAAGATGAGGATGAGGTCGCTCCTTTGCGTGCTCCGTCTCCAAAAAGACCAGTTCGCAAGGCACGCTCGTCTGTTTCTGTTGAAATGTCGGATGAGTTTGAAGGCATTCAGACGAGGAGACGGTCTTCGAGATTAACGATGGGGGGCAGTACCCATGGCGGATCTCCAGAGCCACCGGCTCCGAAACCAAAAAAAGCAACACGGGCCAGCGGTGCTAGGAAAAAGCGGTAAACCCCTTGTGCTCGTTTCCCTCCACATTTATTCTTCTGTCCATTTTTCCCCTTCATCACTGTCTCACTCGATCAGTATCTGTGGTCAGGCCATGAGATACCTGTGTTTTTTTAACGACATCTTAGTTTTATTGATTTCTTTTATTGACATAGTCCAGTGGAGTGATTGTCGTGCGTATGTTACTGTGCAATCTGATAGCAGTTGTCCATTTAAATTTGTCATGGAATACTTTTTTTGTTCTATCCACGATCGATCATGTTTAAAAGATGATGACTCGCGTCTACAGATTGCTGGTGTAAAGGGTGGCTAACTCCGCTACTAGGTACAGTACTCATTTTCAAGATTCTTTTCGCCCATCGCTCATTGCTCGCCCTATTTTTCAGCTCAACATTATCGAAGCTTTCTTGTTTCTCGCTGCTTGTCGCAAAGATTTATCTTCTGGTCCTTCCATACAACAGCTTTCCGTCTCGTCATGATCGTATCCTTCTACCCTCTTTCTCCGTCTCTAGCCCAGATCGCAATGCATATAAATATGCTGCTCAAGGCGGCGGAAAGACTTGCTTACCTTTTTCATTGACACCTTCCTTTCAGAATGCGACGATCGTTAATAGGCATATTCACCATTTCTCTTCGACTCTTTCCAGGATGCATATTGTCTGCCAAGGGCTTCAACATCCTCAAGGATTATTCCGGCGTCGGCTTTTTTGACGATTGGGAGTTCTATGGGCATTATGACAACCTCACGTCTGGTGAGGATACTCCATTAATTATTCTTACCATCCTCAAAGAGGCTGATGGATTGGGAATAGGCGATGTCATGTGGGTTGATAGAGACAACGCGATCAATAAGAGGCTCGCATACATCAACGGCGCAGGAAATGCCATTCTCAAGGTCGACAATTTTACAGATACAATATATAACGAAAAGAGGGATTCTGTCAGCCGCATCTCTCTCCGTTGCCTGGCCTGATACTCATTCTCAATTCTAGGTTCGAATTACGACCAAACAGGCTTATGGAGTTGGGACTGTATGGATTGCCGATATCTTACACATGCCTTTTGGATGCTCTGTGAGTCGAAAACATGGCCATTGTATACTTTTCTGATTTTAAAGCCACAATCTAGGTATGGCCCGCTTTCTGGAGTAAAGGCATCAATTGGCCACACGATGGGGAAATCGAGTAAGTTCTTACCCTCTCTCCTTGGAAGCACCGATGTGAACATCTAGACCAGCATCATCGAAGGAATAAATCTAGCGCAAAACAACCAAATGGCGCTTCATACTCGACCAGGGTGCACTCATTTAGACCCCCCTTCACTCGGGCAACGGGGGAAATCTGGACAACTCGATTGCTCGGTTGATGTTGGTTGCGCTGTTTTAGATACCGCCTCCAACAGTTATGGAGCTGGGTTCAATGACGCAGGGGGAGGAATTTTCGCAACCCAATTTGACATGACTGGGTAATTGTAACTCTTTTGTGTTCTCGAACCTGCACTGATCACAATTTTCGCCAGAATATAGTAAGGCCTGATTTTCTTGGAGGACTTGAAATCTAATCCTTTTTTTTTGTTGCAAAAGCATCTGGTTTTGGAGTGTAAGCGCATCTCTCTGTTTCTAAAAGCGAATCGATCTAAATGTGCTTCCAGCGCCGAGACATCCCAAAATCCATCCGGGAATCCACAGGAACATCTCCCATTTCTTTGGATGACTGGGGAACCCCTGCTGCGAGCTACCCCTCTGGTCCCAATTGTGATATCGGGACGTACTTCTCGCCTCAAAATATTGTCATCACCATCACGCTTTGTGGCATGTGGTAAATCAAATGCCTCCACCGAGTCTCGCCTTGAATTTTTTTGAACATAGAATGCTTGATAGGGCGGGAAATCCACAATTCTACACTCCACAATGTGCCGATCAAGGAGTAACTGGTCTCTGCGTAAGTAATATGGGTCAACTTGGACATTCGAGTGTAGGTTAATCATTGTTTCTAGTACAACGACAACGTCGTTGGAGCGGGAACGAGGACCAAGTATGACAACGCATTCTTCGAAATCAAATCTTTTCGGATATACACCAATGAAACTACACCCGCCAATACCTCCAGCAGCACTGCCGCGGGCAGAGCAAGTGGAACTGGAATAGACACCGTTAAAGCTGTCGTGACGGCGAAGAGTTCCGCGTCCGAGGTGCAATCCTTGAATACAATAGTCTGGATCAGTATGTTGAGTACTGTTGGACTAGCCTTCCTCTCTTCTTGAAGACTCTCTCCTTTTGTTCCGTCATCGTATGATATTCGATCCAATCTGTCAATATTTATCGCCGTCCCCAAATATTCATCCACTGAACTGGCACTGGCCAGTGGCAATACCGAAAGTCCAACGCCTGGAGTTTATTGCACAATATTTATTGCCTCTCGACAGAGGCGACGACAGTCGACACCAGGTCAAGAGGAGGTAATGGAGAAACTCGAAATTACTTTTTGCAAACTTTTAACCTTTTGTGCCTTCAAGTTCCAGCCAAGTTCCAGTGTTACATGAATTGCAATGTTTCCTCTAACCCTAAAGTAAGTCTTGGCGTGGCTCGCGACTGATCTTCTGAACTTCAACGTTACTTGAACATCTTTTCTCCTCACCACTTTCTCAAATGAACGCGTTTTTCATATCATTGCATCATTTGCACATCGATGAATGGTGAGGGCCGTGAGGAATCGAGGGCAGGTTATTCCTGAGGATCTAAGTGTGCTTTCTCGTTGTATATCACTATGCTGAAAGGTAGATTGTTTCTGTCCTTCGGATCTTCAGAACTTATTCAATCACCCTGAGAGAAAGAAAGAAAATGTATTCAATGCTGTATCCGTACAAAAAAAATACCTGATCCAAGTTTTGTCGTTGGAGGATAAACTCGTCCGATTCCACGCTGCGTATATTCTATTGGAAAGAACGGTCCACTTTCCGGGCCGTCATTTAACTCAAGATACAGTATATAACCTGCAGCATCTAGACAAAGGAAAAGGGGGAAAGGATAAGCAAAGAAAGACAAGGGAAACGAAGGAAGAAAGAACATACCTGTCCATCGCCCAACACCCCATATAACACCACCGACTCGAGAACAGCTACGAACGACGACCTCCTATCACATGATGTTTACCTTGTCTTTCAAAGACGAGATAAACTGCTGGTAGCTGGGGAGCATGTCGGCGCGATCTTGGATGAGCATGCTCAGGGCCCAGAGGCGAAGTGGAGGCTCGCCGTCCTCCTTGACGATATACAGGTGGGGGTAGTAGACGCCACGACGACTCTCACGAATCTTCTGGATGATGGCGTTCACCCTCTGCGAGAAGGAGTTTTCGAGGGTATGAAGCGTGGTCTAATTGCCACGTCAGTATTGTGTTTATCTGTAGAACAAATCGACTGACCTTTCCGCCACGCAGCATCTCATAACTCGGCAGGTCGAACACGTCCTGGACAAGTTGAGGGACAGCATCACGTCCAACCCACAAGAAGATGGTCTGGCCGTCTTCGATCAAGAATAGACCATGCCTCTCCAACCTTTCTGAGGTAAGAGGAAGCAACGGAGGCAGGATGACACCCCCTTCACCGATCGTGCCGGCCTCGGGTGGCATATTGTGAAGGGAGTAGAACGAAGGGTAAAGGTAGGGAATAAGCTGTTGTGAGGGCAGAGATGTCAACAGGGCCTGAGAATATGCGCGGATATCTGGAGGTATTTGGGCACTTTGACGGATGCCGACCTGAGAGATGGAATGAGCAATGACGGAGACATTGAACGAGAACGAAAGACTCACGTTTTTCAAAAGGCCAAGGATGAGAACCGGAAGCATCTTCAAGTTGTCAGAAATGGCCAACTGGGCGCTGGCACCCGCGCCACTCGAGGTCATGCTCGTTTTGTAGGAAACCAAGATCTCGACGAGTTTCTGGAACACAAAGTCACGGCTGTCTTCCAGTTTGTGGGTCAATGACCGTTCAACAGCTTTGTTCGCAAGGAAGGTGGTGATTGCGACTTGGTCGGCGGAGGCGAAGACTTCGGAAAGGTTGGTTGTGGTTGGCAGAGCCATCGTGATGACACGGATGCGTCGTTCACCTATTCCAGTGATTAGATCAGCCGAAGGACCGACGAAGGGAAAGGAACGTACCGTAGCAAGTGGTGTGCAAGACGGCGGTCTGGAAGACGACGAACGGACTGGTGATAGCCTCTTCGATCTGGACTTCAATGGCGTACGACTGATCTTGAGGAACGGCCGGCATGGCCAAAAGATCCGTCGAACGAACGAAGAAGTTACCATGGAATGAGGCCATGCGCAGCCCTGAGAACAAGATCGGTAAACAGATTGGAAAGAATACGATTAAAAAACTTGAATCGAACCTCGAGAGGCGCGGACACGCATCACGGCTTCGAGCATGATTGGTGTGGCCAAGACCTCGCCAAATTCATGGGCGAATTTCATCGCATCTTCTGACCTTCCGGCGTTGAAAGCAGGGTAGTAATATGTCTGTCCAGACGTGTAATGGGGGAGGCAGGCTGCAATGATCACGAAGGCATCAGATACTTGTTATGAATGATTTCACAAATAAGACCTACCGAGTGTCGCCACATCCTGGTATGATGCACTGAACAAGAACATATCCACCGAAACTTGCGTTCTTGAGCATTCGATCGCAAATGTCTTGTAGAAGGGAGAAGCTGCCTGCAGAAGGCCAGATTCCTTGAAAAGTGGGAATATAAGAAAGAGTCGAAAAACAAAGAATTAAAATTTACTTTAGCGGTGCCGAGAATTTTAGGATCTTCTCGGTTTTTAAGGGCTCCAGGGCCGACAGAAGGCAAGGCGGACGATAAAACGATGATCTTGCCACCAATCGGTGCCTACACGCGGGGTTTCATTAGCGATATATTCGAAGAGTAACAAAGAGAGACAGACCATCAATTTGAATCCTGCCTGAAGTGCCGGTCCAAGAGCACTGCCAATGATACTGTTCTCCTGGAACATATCACCAATACGACCGAGAAGAGACTCTAACGAGGCTCGCGCTTCCGAGATGTTAACGAGCAGGTCGTTCGGTTTGGGCAAGAAGACGTCGTCGATATCGGAAACAACAAGCATCGACGACTCTGTCGATCCTGGCTATTGACACCACTTGGATTAGGAAACCCTTGTAATTAAACTGAATAAAGGAAAACGAACCGTCATGGAGAAGAAGTAGAGAGAAACGTCGTAGCAAATGATAGCAATTTTTGTCCTGTCGTCTTCATCGGGGATGCGGTCCAAGTTCTCGAGGATAGTACGCGTTGCCGTTGCGACCATGCCTAAAAGAGATATTTGAGTCGACCTGGCGGCAGAACAAGTGACAGTACGAACCAGATTGTACAGCAGTATGACTAACATCGATCAAGAAGACATAGACCGCAGGTTGAGGTGGGCGGACCATATACTCTGTAGGAGCCACAAACTCGACGCAAGAATGGTTAAGCTCTGCACGAGCCCAGCGATCTCCTGGCTGGTTACGGACTTGATCCCAGTCGAAGAGTTGGGGGACTTCATTCGTCATGTTACACATGCAACACCTCCAACTACAAAGATTCGTCACATACGAGCGGCGCAATAATGGCAGTAGAACTCACCGATTCCCCCCATCGACGAATGCGACATATGGATTGATGTAGGTCCTGCAACGGCGGCATCGAGCAATCACGGTATCCGTCACAAGAGGAACCGCTTCTTCTCCTTCGTTCAATGACCGGTAAGGAGTGATGACGAGCGCCAGAGGAAGCTTGGATTTGGCCAAAAGCGACGAGGTTGTCGGGATAGCATTGATTGTCGATCTGCAGTAACTTGGGTCCGCGTTTGCAGTCGGGGAAGGGGATATACAAGCGTTTGGTGGGAGGCGTATCTCAGGAGGTGGGCGCTGAAGGTCGCGTGGCTCCGGTGGCGAGGTGAGCAGGTTAGTGGTGTATAGCTGGAATTGTTTTTGGCCCATTCCCATCTGACCAAACTGATTGGCAAGAGCATCTACCGGTTGAGGTTGTCCATATTGCGAATGTTGCTGCGGCGTGAAAGCAGGACCATTGATGTATTCTGGTTCACCCTGGCCATAGTACGCAGGTTGGCCAGGAGCGCCTGGTTGATGGCCTTGTTGGGCCGCGAATTGGTTCTCAGCTACAAGGCCAGGTGTGAATAGAGGACCTTGTGGTTGAGGTTGCAAATTCGCTCCTGGTGGTCCTCCAAACGCCGGATCCAAACCCCCGTCTCCTCCATAATACGCCTGTGTCTGTCCAGTAGCATATTGACGACGTTTTGAGTGGTGGGTGGGAGGTGCAGATCCACCTGGGGCAGCTTCAAGCGCCTCGGGTCCAGCAACAGGAGGTTCCCACTGAGTATGCCCAGATGCCGTTTCTGTTGTAAAGTGGATGAGTTGACCAGCTTTTCTGGAATAAATGTACGAGGCTGACCAATGAAGAGATATCGCTGATGTGTTGCATCCCTGGAGCGAAGTTAGCGATATGAGAAGAAGAAGAACGGGAAAATATCTGACCATTCAGCGGCCCAGCCTGGGGGTAATTCGCCTACAGGAGATGCCATGATTGGAGGTAGAAGAGAAGACTGAAGATTGAAGAGCGTGATGTGCCGTTGTCCGATCCTCTCAGTTCATCTCGCCACGTCCTCCTCCATGTTTGACATCCCCGCTCCAGCCAAACATTGCCATCATTCCACGTCCCCGCCCGTCTTGCGACAAGTCCCACACAACACTCTCCTCTCATTTTCACATTCATCGACGTGTTTTACGCGGTTTTCTTTGCCCTCATACGTTCCTCATGGCGATATGTACTCTAACGTTTTCATTGGTCTCCTTTTTGACTCCTCTGTACACGATAGGGGTTGTATTATGATAGGGGACTCATTCAAGGGACAATTCAATATTTTTAAAGTTATCTTTCAACAGGGTTCAACGCTAAGAGTCAAGCTTCTTCATCGAAAGTCTTCCTCGATGCACCAATATCAACGCAATCAAGTCTGGAGCCAGCACCGCCCATTTGCCGGCTCAATCTCGAGCCTGTTCAACGGGAAGTTGCAGTCGGTATGTCTTCTGGAAAAGGGGCTTAACGGATAATGTTGAATGACTCAAATTTAACGCAGATGCCCTCAATTAAATGCGCCTCGAACATCATATCTTTGGGTACTTCATTTACGTTTACAGAGCAGTGACCTTTTACGTCGAATTCACGCCAATATAGTCGCCGTTTAACTCTCCTATTGCTGACTACAGCACTTCTCATGGCCGCGCTCAACCAGACCAGACAGCCTGTGTGAAGCCAATGATCAGTGTCCTGAAAGCAAGAAACAGAAAAAAACCGTAGGCTTACAGGTCCGGGTTGAGTGTATGTAGCAGGGATAGCTAAAGCAGGCGGTTAGTATTATTTCTTGTCCTCTGTGGATGGTACTCACGATAATAGATGTTGATCAGAATGCCGGGCTCCTGTAATAGGCTCAGTATTGTCCAGGCTTGCATGATAAAGTTTAACTGACCCTTCCATTGTAGACTCCAGGGATCGCCACCAAAGGACCAGGAGTGCCGTTTCCTCCTCCCGTAACGTTGATCTGAGCGCAGCTGATGTAGAATTGGGCTATCAAGTTTGGTACGCTTGCATCAGCTCTTTGTCTCCCTGTGTATCTTCGACAAATACTCACCGCCTCCGAAGGAGCCCGCACTGTGCAAAGCAATATGCTCAATGCGCACGAGATATTCCCCAGATGGGAGGTTCTTCGGGACTGTGAAGTTGATGTTCTGCATGTCTTGATAGATTTGACCGTCAGCCTACATCTCAACATCTCAAAAGGAGCACCGACTGTAGCTTGGGAATCCAATGTTCTTTCCGCCATCCGTGGTTGCGGTAATTTCATAAACCTTGAACCAGACAGCTCCACTGCCGTCGAAAGACGCAGCAGATCCTGGGGCCTTGGCCATGTAGACGTTGAGAACCTGTGTCGCGTTCGCAATTCAGCGGGACTTAGCGGACATCGAAGGAACATCCAAATGCTTACACCCTGATGGTAGATTGGGGAGTCGGCTTGGAATCCGATCTGGGATCCCGCAGCAACAGTATAAGTTGTAGCTGTCGCACCCGTCTGCGTGGTATAGCAACGGAAATCGGCGCTCGTCACATCCGTAACCTATCCAGATGAGCAGAGAAATTTACGATGGTCGTCTCCGCGTCAATGGATGGGCATCGCACTTACGGGAGAGCGGCTGTTGAAATTGTTTGTCCTCCTCACGTTCACCCAGGCGCCTTGAGGTGACCCATTGGCAATCAAAGACGGGAAAGTGTCTAACAGAGAGAAACGAAACGCGTCAACAAGATTTTGTCAGACAGATAGATAATTGTGGGAGCGCACAGTGAGCCGACACTACTGTCGCACAGTACAACGCAACTGCGAGGAACTTTGAGAGCATCTTGAGCACTGAATCAAGATATTTGGATCGTCTGTACGACTCAGCGAGAGATTTTATACTTCTCTCCCCGTTCACAAAGACACCGGCCTATTGAATTCCAAAGACCCGCAGGGCCATATGTTCACGCCTTAACCGCATATACACTTCTCTTGCCAAGAAATCCTCCAGATACACGGGAAATAAGAATTGCAATGGTTCCGAAGTGTCAACGAGAACGAGGCATTTGAGAGAATTGAAAGCGAAATGCATACCACACGTCCGTCGCTCTCGCACAGTCTGGCACGCCCTTCCCGCTGCATCTTAATCTTGGCAGGGTTAAGAAAATTCAAAGTGCGGGGTAGTATACAGTAGGCTATGGCAGTAGGCTTATTGGTGGAGAAATAAACAGAACGGGACTCTTGGTACTAAATCCCACGAGAGTCACGTTTGGCGCTTTACTGGGCGCCTAATGATATGATGTTCGGTGGTGAATTTTGGGTTTCCTCTCCCACGAATGTTCTTGATTAGTTTTCCATCTATAAACCTGGACATCAAAATATCTCTGCGTATCTGTAGGCTGAAGAGGCCCACCAGTCATGGGCACTATAGACCCCGTCACGTCGGGACTCGGTCTGGGAATGACAGACTCTGCCCTAGTCCTACTCTGCCTCGTCCGAGTCTTCCATCACGTCAACAGCGGCCGTATTACCAACCGTAAATCCTGACTCCTCGAGCCCTCGAGTAGTGAACAGGGACAAAATGATCATGTGTAAGCAAGAATCTCTCTGACCCGGAACATGGAGAAAATAAGCCTTCGTTGAATACACTGTACATTCCGAATTAGAATGGGTAGGAATGGGTCCCAAACTGGAACTACCGGACCGATCAATCCTGAGTTGTTCTGCCACATCTATCCATTCAGTCCCAGAGTGCTGATGCCTTCTGTCCTTCCCTCACAAGACCAGTTCGCATAGCGAGTCTCTCCGAAATGGTCGCGAGGCTTAGCCTAGTCTCCAAGCCACGAAAATCGAAGCAAGGTATTTCCGCCGTTTCCACGTGAGCTGTTTTACCATTGAGTCCTCGGCAAAAATTGCGCGAAGCAACAGAGATAGAACATCTTCTAATATCTTATTTCTTTTACATACATTCACCTTGGGACCCTATGTGACGTCGAGCATCGGACGATGGTGAGAGACCACGGGGCTGGAAAAGAACACCTTAATGGCAGATGAAAATCCGAATTTCTCAGGGTGATGTCCCCAGCGAATGATCTGTCTTCAACACGCAAGATATATTTTAGACACAGTAGGATGCAATAATGTACAAATTTGGGGAATTCCTCTCTGGTGTTGAATGGGAGCCTATACGTTTTGTTTACGCTTGAGGCTGTTTCAGCAAGTCGGTCGCTCTAAGCTCTGGCTAGACATCAAAATCCCAAGCGACGGAACATAATCCAGCCCTCGACCAAGAGGAGCACAGAATAAGCACCCGTTGCTCTTATAATCAGTCCGAAAGTTATGTTCTCCTGCACGTACTCAACATCCGCCCCACCACCACTAAGTGCAACCTCATTCAAATCATATCATCGTGATAGATCGTGATCTCGCCTAGATGGACGCAGAACGACCTATATTCTTCCTTCATATTCTTAGTGTTTGAATAGTAT
The DNA here is from genome assembly GCA_019904355.1 of Psilocybe tampanensis. Taxonomy (NCBI): domain Eukaryota; kingdom Fungi; phylum Basidiomycota; class Agaricomycetes; order Agaricales; family Agrocybaceae; genus Psilocybe; species Psilocybe tampanensis. Next base: position 36,909 of record JAHXRV010005776.1, read on the forward strand.
GGCATTCTTGCGAGATCATGGAGAAATTGACTCTACTTGGAAATTACTATAATTGCTAATTGGAATATCCCCCAAACTGATTTCCTATGTAAGTGCCGAATCCGGTAAACGATGGGTCAAATTTGGGTCAATTCAGGTTCAAATTTCAAACGTCCCAGTTCATTTTAAGGCTTAATTACGGGAGAACCTCTACACACGAGACACGTCGGATGAGGCATTTCTTCGGACAGAGCAAGGGGATAGGTTTAGACACATAGCTTGAAAGCTTGATAGTTTATCCTGGCGGAGACCTGAATTCATGATAATCTGATAGTATCAGTGTTCCTCAGTGTTCCAATGGGGCCAGAGTATGGATCGAGGGTTTTGTTGCCATCAGACCTGCTGCTGCTTCGAGGTTCTACTGGACAAGAAGCCTATATACTACGATAATTTGTTTCACTTTCAAGGTCAAACATTTGGAAATTGGCATTTGGAAACTCGTGAAATGTATTACAACAGCTCGTAGGTGATGTTCATGTTCGGACATAGTACTAAATCTCAGCCCAAGCCACGCTTTCAGAGCTGAACGTTCAATATTGATACGAGGGCATTTATCCACTCCAGACAGCCTTAAAATATAGTCATCAGTACATGCTCACAGAGTTTTATAAGATGACTTACGGGGCCTGGCTGAATGTAGGTAGTGGGGATGGCTAAAGAATAGGCGTCTCAACGAATCGTTCGAACAATGGCGGAATAGATCAACTTACGGTAGTAGATGTTGATAAGAAGTCCGGGTTCCTAAAAGGTTGTATAGTGAGGTCTCGTTCTTGGCGACGAAAGAGGCAATCATCGACTTACGTTTCCAGTGTAGGCACCAGGGAAAGAGACGAGAGGGCCAGGGGTTCCGTTTCCACCACCAGTGACGTTGATTTGTGCACAGCTGAGGTAGAATTGGGCTAGTGCGATCGTTGAGTTAAAGCTCAGATGGTTTTGACGGTAAGTTGACGTACCTCCACCGAAAGTGCTCGCGGAGTGGAGAGCAATCTGTTCAGCACGAACAAGGTATTGTCCAGAGGGAAGGTTCTTGGGGATAGTGAAGGTGATGGAGTTGATGTCTGTCAAGTATATATTAGAGTCCCAGTGTAACCTCGATTTAATGGAAGAACTTACTGCTTCCAGGGAATGTGATGGTCTTTCCACCGTCTGTAACAGCAGGAATTTGGAATACCTTATAGTAAAATTCAGGGATTTAACAATCGCTGTGTCGACAGAACCATTGCTTACCTTGAACCAGACAGCACCGCTGCCGTCAAAGCTTGCGGCGGTTGAAGGAGCCTTCGCCATGTAGACATTCACGACCTATAATTGGCCTTTAAAACATGATCTCTCAGTAAAGGTGAAAGGATTTACACCAGGGTGGTACATGGACTGGTCTGCACCAATAGAGATGGTGGATCCAGCGGCGACTGTAGCAGTGGAGGCAGTGGCACCGGTTTGGGACGTGTAACATCTGATATCAGCACTGGTGACATCGGTGACCTTTGGGAAATATGAGTACTGATTTACGGTGGGGGAAAGGCGACATACAGGCGATTGGCTGTTGAAGTTGTTGGTTTTTCTTACGTTGACCCAGTCCCCTGTGTTTTGGCCATTGATAATGAGGTCAGGAAGTGTGTCTGGAGTTGACAGGAACGTTGAGTGCATGTATTCTCAAATAATAATGCAGGACCCACAGTGTGCAGACGCAAAGGCCGCAAAGGTTAAGAGGGTAGCGAACGAGATCTTTGAGAACATTGGAAGAAAGTTCGAAATGGGCAGTTTCTTGTCCTTGAATGATACGAGACTGTCGCCTTTTTAATATTTATACGCGTACGCAGGAAAAATATGTTGCGCTGCTAGGTCAGTCGACATGCATTGATCGCTGTCTTTTACCCCAGAAACCTAGCTAATATTTCCGTTAGACTTCCAGTAATTACACGGAAGGAAGGGTTGGCCAATAGGAGTCAAAATACCTTCCGAGATGTTAACGAATGGAACACTTCACGTGGAGCACGCCATTGATTTCTAGACAATGTGAGTACGCAATGATGGACTAAAAGCAGTCTGTAAATTTAGACTATGAGCAGTCTGTAAATATAGGTCAAAAGCCAATAATCTTCGGAAAACAATTATCCGTCGATGTCGTTTGTTGACCAAGTCCCATGGACTTTGGGTCGTTTGATTAGTATTTGGCTTGCTGAATAACCATGACAGTGTGAAACAACGTTGGATAAATTCCGTGATGAGAAACAAGTCTGGCTAAATAACTGGCCTATTAACGAGAACATTCGTGCTCGGTCATCTTTCCGATATGACATATTTCGAACGATGTGACCATTCATCCGCTCCAGACAGCCTACGCAGGGAGAGCCAACAATAAGTCGTTTAATTGGGAATAGTTATACATATACTTACAGGACCAGGTTGAACGTAGGTGGTGGGAATGGCTAGCGCGAGGGGCAGATGAGGACTGAGTGAAGGTAAAGACTCATAGAGTCCGCTCACGGTAGTAGATATCGATCAAGATTCCTGGCTCCTATTAACATCTGGCGATTAGCCACGTCACACAGGGATAGTGAAGAATAACTCACGTTTCCTGTATACACTCCTGGAATAGCGACGAGAGGCGAAGGTGAACCATTACCTCCGCCAGTGACGTTGATCTGAGCGCAACTAAGGTAGAATTGGGCTGCAGGACAAGATATTATAATTTAATCGCGTTGCCAAAAATGGGTTAACTTGCCTCCACCGAAGGTTTCAGCGACGTGGAGGGCGATCTGTTCCATACGAACAAGGTACTGGCCGGATGGGAGACTCTTTGGGATGGTGAAGCTAACAGATTGCATATCTAGATCACGCGTTAGTGCTTTGATATGGAACATGTTTAGGTATAAGGATACTCTGGGATGGGAATGTGATGGACGTCCCGCCGTCTGTCACTGCGCTAATTTCATATACCTAAGGGCATGTGTTACTAAAAACGTATTGAATATACGCAGAATTTACCTTGAACCACACTGTGCCACTACCATCCCAGTTGGAAACATTAGACGGTGCCTTAGCCATGTAAACGTTGACGACCTATGGATAATGCACGAAAAGGTTAGGCAGTGCGCCTGAATTGACATTGGGACTTACACCGGGGTGGTACATGGCCAGATCAGCTTGTATTCCAATAGTAGCGCCGGCTGCTACCGTAGCGGTGGAGGCGACGGCATTGGTCTGCGAAGTGTAGCACCTAAGGTCAATACTGGTGACGTCGGTGACCTTGAAATGACCATAAGTGAGTTCTAGGGCAGATTTTCAGGGATGGCAAAGATGTATACCGGGGCTTGGCTGTCAAAGTTGTTCGTTTGTCGAACGTTGACCCAGTCACCAGTGCTGATGCCGTTTAACAGCAGGTCTGGGAAGGTGTCTAACGGCGATTGAATATATTAGCCTTAGAGTATTTAGTTTCGAAAGACGAGACTTACAGTGAGCAGACGTTAAGGCCACAAGAGAAAGTGCTGTAGCAATGGATAGCTTCATCTTGAAAACGAAGAGACTGTTCAATCTGAACTGTTCTCTGTATTGTAATCCCAAACCCTTTTATACCCAGTCAACCAGAACAGCAACGTGGTAAATGTAAAGGTGCTGAATTTGACATAGACGTGAATAGACTGTGCATCGGTTCCGACATTAAAACGAGCCTATTATTGTAAGACAATATAGTTGTGACAGAAATAAGGAGACATAAATAGGTGTCCGTACCTCCATAATCGCAATCCAGGTATTGACTAGTTCTGAAATCGATCGATACTTTCCATCAAGTAATAAGTCCAGAGTAAAGATCTGGCATTCAAGAAATTGTGGTCAATTTGGCTGTCGCATGAGGAGTGGACGCGAAGGTAGTTCGTCGGATGATCTGTGAGCTAACATCGCTCCAATGTTCTTTTGAGCATCACCAGACGGTGCCGCCATGCATCGGGAAGCTGAAATATCACCAAAGGACATCATGCGGAAGCTGCGCAGCGGATTAGCCAGTTAAACTTTGTAAAATATGGAGACGAACCCTGCCAATCTCGTTCTTATGACACTGCTTGGAAAAAAGTTCGGATGAAGCTCATCGAGATTGACTTGTTCCCGTTCACAGAGGCATAAGGGAGTGGAGTAGCATAGACCTGGGGGTTTCCAGAAACTCGGTCGGTCACTTCTTTTAAAATGGGACAGGTAAAAGATGATAAAGTGATGGTCGCCGTGGCACGCCATCCTGGCCAGCTCAGAAAGAGGGGGTCACGGTTCCTCCATTTCCCGAGTTAAGGTGGTCCCTTTAGCTTGTCTGAAGACAGGACAGCTTTCAATATAACTTCGAATACGATGACGGGACGATATGAAGACTCACATGCTCACACCTGAATCATCAAGGGAAAAAAGTTGAAGGTTGGGAAGTAAACAGATCGAGATAGTTGCCTTTGTCCCACAGACAGACATCCCGTATAATCAAGCGACAATTATGAATTCCAGCCAATGAGCAACAAAGACAACAAGCCTGGTGAGGCTAATGTTACCGCAGTATTGGCCAATGTACATAGGAGGGTGGATTGAAGAACACCGTGCTCGGCAGTGTCATTGACAATCGGAGTGTCGCGGAGTATGAAAATTGAAACTAAAAACCTTGTCACACTGGCAGTAAACTGGGAGTCAACCATCATGTTCATGTTACGTTCAACATCAGAAAGTCCACGTCGAATTTACCAGCATCGTTAAAGGAGTGTAGGGAAAAAAAAAAATAGTAGGCCCAAAAGCACTGGTCCATTTCCACCTTACGAAATGTCCTGCGTCCCTGGCTCATTGACCGGACGTTGTCGTATAAGCCAGTACTTACTTTAAAACAATGGACTCGTGACCATTTGGACATCGACCTCAGACGGATTCTCTCCCAGTTTAATCGCAGTGCGTTTTTCTCTGTTTTGCTCCAGGGAACAAGCGCCAAGTTCAGCTAACGGACTTAACAGTACATACATCCAGCCAATGAGACGACGCGGCCATTAGATGGCATTTAATTTTTGTGGATCGTCCATCTGATCGCAGTGTCTCGACGATCAGGGACATACCTGGGCGGCAATCTTCTGACGCCACGACATGGCTTTGGAGAAAATCGACCTGGCGGATTTAGAGCATCGAACTTGAACACCCTTTCAACACTGAGCCTGAAGGCAAGAGCAAGGTCTCACGGCATGCACGACTTTGATTCGAGAAGTAATTTTCCATTGTTATCATCACGTATGCTACCACATTAATCAAATTTATCCTCGACGAGGGCTGGCAGAGCGTCCGCGGGCAGTGGTTCTTTGTCCTTTGACGCGCTGCTCGTTACCGCTGATTTCTGCGAGAGGCGCGCGTCCACAGCTGCACTCGGTAGTGCAGAAGCCGTTTCCTGTGTATGTGCCGGCCTTGTGGGTGGGTGCGCCAGAGCTGGTCAAGCACTCGTGTGTAGATGCGCAGAGGGTGTCGTAGTTGTGGGATGTGCATTTCATGACACCGTTGCGACGGGTGAGACTGGCCATTTCATCGCTGTGAAGTAATGAAAGAGTTAAATCAAACTTCAGGATGTTAAACAATGAAAAACCCACTCGAATTCTGAGCGCCTATGGCCAGCACGACCACCAGCGCGGGCAGTGGTTCTTTGTCCTTTGACGCGCTGCTCATTACCGCTGATTTCTGCGAGAGGCGCGCGTCCACAGCTGCATTCGGTAGTGCAGAAGCCATTTCCTGTGTATGTGCCGGCCTTGTGGGTGGGTGCGCCAGAGCTGGTCAAGCACTCGTGTGTAGACGCGCAGAGGGTGTCGTAGTTGTGGGACGTGCATTTCATGACACCGTTGCGACGGGTGAGAGTGGTAACCTCGTCTCTGGAAAATGAACACATTAAACTTGCAGTCTTGGAACTGGAGGAAGCGCATTGCTTACGCAATCTCTGAGCGCCTGTGTCCAGCGCGACCACCAGCGCGGGCAGTGGTTCTTTGTCCTTTTACACGTTGCTCGTTGCCGCTGATCTCTGCGAGAGGCGCGCGTCCGCAGCTGCACTCGGTAGTGCAGAAGCCATTTCCTGTGTATGTGCCAGCCTTGTGGGTGGGTGCGCCAGAGCTAGTCAAGCACTCGTGCGTACTTGCACAGAGGGTGTCGTAGTTGTGGGAGGTGCATTTCATGACACCGTTGCGGCGGGTGAGGGTCAATTCATCACTGTAATTTGTTTGAGCGTTCGATTCATCCTGGACAATGTTCAACGAGGCTTACTTGAATTGTGATTGGCGGCTGTAAATGCTGGCAGCGAGCGTGGATGAGACGAGGGTAGAGGCGAGGATGGCGATGGTGGAGAAACGCATGTTCAATTTTTCAATTTTTTTTGGGTTGGTGATGATATTTGGATTTTGGTTTTGGCGTACTGCAAGATAGAAAATAACAAAGTTAGTCCTGGTGCTGTGTGGGTCGGTTTATGAAGACGACTCACAAGTGACCGGCACTATACGAGTTAAGCAGTTAGAAGTGGTGCTTGAAGGAAGCGCAGCTTGAAGAAACCATGGACTATTGGTGGGGGTTTATATAGGTTTTTTGGTACCCCCATGGCTCCAGGGTGGGAGCCCTTTCGCCTGCTCCACCAAGATCTCAAGATTCAGCTTGTCAGCATGACCTGGTACAGACATACGGGCGTTTCAAGTTTAAACGTTTACCAGTGGTAACGTATCGAACATATGCCACGATGCTTCATTCTGCTGCCGTTTTTCCCTATCAAGCTCGGCTGTGGTTCGTACATAATGAACTTAAACTCTGAAGCCGCTCCCACGTACACACTCACCTGGAGCGCCGCAACGGTTTGATTCTGGATTCTGCTACACAACCACAGCCGGGATTGATGAGTTCGCAGAGTCCGTGTTTTCAAATTTCCAGGACTGTGGACGACGACCGTTTTCCTAAGTCTCCCAAAAGTTTGCACTCACTTCTTTCTAGCTGTATTGATCTTTGACCATTCTTTCGCTGTGTTTTTGGCCTCAATTCAGATTCTTTCTTCTGTTTATCGTCGATCCTGAAATCCTTGTCATCCAAAAATAGGCGATTATAATCCTGGAAAGGATTGCCTGGTTACTAACACCGATGACCTTACTATGTATCCCACAAGTACAATCCACTTTGTCATTCGGTGCGACCATAACGTTTCGGTTATAATCTTTGGGCGCTCCTCAAGCGCCGCTCTCCGGCTTCGTCATCCAGGTTTTAGGGCGAGGATAGTATATCAGGTGTATTCCTAATGGATAGGCCTACTGCGTCGGGTAGTATACCTTCTTATTAGAGGTAGATATTAATCAAGACAGTGGAATGGAAAATTGCACAGCTCCACCAGGCTTTCAAGCCGTCCGCGTCGCTTTTCATGTTTCCAAGTGGATATGACCAATGCGGTCTCTAGCATCCGTCGGCCTTGGGTAACCATGAGTAGATACTCCCAGTGGACAAGATGCCAGTGCCTCCATCATGGATATTCAGCAATGGAGAGATTATAAGCTGGGATCATACTGCCTCCTGGTTTTAAATCGAATGTAAAATCACTACGGCTGTGAGGGGTGAACAGTCAACCAATTGTCGGAGATGAACCAATAGATTCTCAGAGTACATGTACTTCTTTGACACGATCACTGGTTAGGATGTTAACACGGCTGACTTGCGGCTGACGTTTTGAACACTGTTAAGCGGCGTCTATTTGCCTTTGGGACAGCCCCGCCCCACATAGCCTATCTAATTCTATAACTGGGAGTCGACCAGACAAACCTGCGATTCATGATTGCCCGTACAAAGCAATAACAGTCCTTTCCCTTTCTTTTATCATTTCTCGGAGGAGAGTGTGAAGATTAGCGGTACATCCAAGCCTACAACGGCATGATCCGCCGATCTGATCATCCTCGGAAATCCCCCTCGCTTCGCCGAATAGAGAAACACCGTCAAACCCGAGAGCCAGGATCTTCACTTAGCAATCATTGCCAAACATCCTTCGGATTTGAGCATCAGCACCACATAACACCGAAGGTGGATTAGACTTGGCTAGGACATATTTCTGGAGGAGAGGAATTTACCGTGATCATGAAGGCGGAGTGCGTCTTAAAGATCTATCCTTTTAATCTTTATGTAGTAGCTTGACTTTCTTTCTGAATACCCACTCGAGCAGTTGATGCTCAAACAATGATAGGAAAGCGAGTCGGTGAACGGTGAGCGGCCATAAATGTGAGTAATGATGTATCCACGCTCTGACTTTACTATCAAAGCTCCCGATGCTCACCCATATCTACAGTAAAGTGAAACGATCGATCAGACCGTGACTACTCCTTGCACATGGTATCACTGTCTGTCGCGTCTGCAGTGGCGATGACCAGATGAGGTCGCACAGGACGTCGGGATAACTCTGGCATGGATACGACGGATTCATTATTGGGCCTGTGTGATATGCGTGTATGTAGGGGCAGAGAACCTCTGAAAAAAAGTGGAGTCAAGCACTTATGCAGCATTTACACAATGCGGAGCGCCGCTGCGCGGACAATGCCAGCTCTTGGCGGACTCATCCGTACAGCCGGTCAGTCAATTGAAAAGTTACAACAGAAACCACGACGAGATTTTGATTGTCTATCATTTATCACTTCCATGCGTATCGTACTATTGAGAACAAACTGGACACTTTTCAACACGTTGGACATTATTTCAGCACCTGGAACGAAGGAGATTAGGCGCGCATCAATCCTCCCAGAACTCCCCGACTTGTCAACGCTCCGGTCCGGCGTCTCCCACACGGTGAGATGGCCGAGCGGTCTAAGGCGCCAGACTAAGGAAAACCAGGGCATTTGATGTCCAAGCAGCTTCGGCTGTTATCTGGTCCTCCGGGGCGTGGGTTCGAATCCCACTCTCATCACATTTTTGCATCGTTCTTCGTGTTCTATTTCCTTGTCTCCATTTGAACGAAATTGCAGTACTGGCGGAGAGGTCATTAACGGATTACGAAAGGTATGCCGTCCATATTTTATTTTCCAAGGTCACGTAGCATCTGGGATATTACAACAATAGCAACACAGCTTACTTTACAGGGCCGACCATAGATTCCAGTGTCCACCGCAGGGGTAAAATCTCCATCACAACGTTCGGATAATATCTCTGGGGAGGATAACAAGGCCGAGAGATTCTGTTCATTTCCATTTGCATGGTGAGATGGCCGAGCGGTCTAAGGCGCCAGACTAAGGAAAACCAGGGAAGGGGGAACTCAGAGAAGGTATAGGACGGTATGCACACGCCGTGTTATCATTCTTTTTTATATCATTTTGTGGAATTCGTCATATACAGGAGACATCCATGTATAATATGTGATTTAAAGGTCCTTCGAGAATATCCTCAATCCCAGAGGTCATTTCTCACTGCTCAGAATCCTGGAGTAAGCGCTTAAGGTCACATGATTGCTCTGCGAGGCTTGGCGATCTTGGTACGTAGACAGGCTGGTCACAGGCCTACGATCTCAGGAGGGCCTGGGCTTCGACAGGCTTCAACTTCACCTTCAAGTTCTCCGAAATATCATTGCATATGATAAAAAACTAAACTATAAAAGCTAATTCATCGACGACTTTTTTGGGACCGCATTCTTCAAAAATCTCCCTCCTTTTTAGCAGCCTCACATCATTGGGCTCGATCATATTTTCCGTCCGAGACTCTTCCTAAGTACAACACTCAGGCTCTCCCGAGACATCTTCAGAGAACGGTTAAATTCTTTCCTATGGAGCAGTTATCGTTATCCATTCTGAACAGTAATTTTAGGACAATGTTATCTTTACCACGAGCCGTCTCGAACGTCAAGCCTCTACGCCTAGGGCCTCGCGTCGCCTTCGCCTATCGTTGGACAGCGCAATCTCTAAAATCAAGGTGTGTATGAAACTCAAATTGAAATTATATTTAGACCAATGGGTTGGCCGAGACGTTCGGCAATTTCCAGGCTCACGCCCGTGTCTGGATTGACAGTCAGTGGACTCGCCACCTAGACTTGTTACTAGACTTGTTATCTTTTCTTGATTTCTGTCATGACCGAATCTACGCCTTACCTTGAGTCTGGGCTGTCTCAAAGACGAGTTTCGGGGTGTCTTACGCTCATGTTTCATTCTGGACCCAAGACATTGGTCATCTTGTGGGGCTTATATACCCTCGACTCCTCATTCTTATGTTCACGAACTACACCATAATCTCACTCACAACCGTCAAAACCACAGACCATACTCATCTTCCAATCCCGAACCAATCATGTCGAGCACCAACATCCCCCAAACTCAGAAGGTCGCCATCGTTGCTTCAACTGGTTCCCCAGTGCAGTATAAGGACCACCCCGTTAAATCTCCCGAATCTCTTGCTCCTGGAGAATGCCTGCTGAAGATGCACTGCACCGGTGTATGCCACACCGATCTTCATGCTGCCATGGGTGATTGGCCCGTCAAACCCATGACTCCCCTCATCGGAGGGCATGAGGGTGTTGGCGAAGTCATTGCCATTGGCAAGAACACCACCGACTCCCCAGTCAAGATTGGCGACCGTGTCGGCGTTAAATGGATCGCTGACTCCTGCCGGAACTGCGAGTTTTGCAGGAAGGGTCTCGAGCAGAGTACGTATCGTCAATCCTTGTCGTTTCTCATTCATCTTAACTCTTGTTCTTCATCCAGACTGCGAGAAGGTCAAAATTAGCGGTTATACCGTTGACGGGACTTTCTCCCAATACCTTGTGAGTTTGATATCGACCTCGACATCCTGATGCGTTGTGTTCTGAGTCAGGCTTAGGTCTCATACGTCAATTCAGTCACCCCAATTCCCGAGGGAATCAGTAGCGAAGCGGCTGCATCTATCTTGTGTGCTGTAAGTTAAATACTTTTTTTTTCCTGGTCACTTTTAATCATCCTTTACAGGGTGTAACCGTCTATCGCGCGCTCAAGTACAGCGAAACCAGCCCCGGTGATTGGGTCGTTCTTCCAGGTGCTGGCGGAGGTCTTGGACATCTCGGTATGTTTCACCCTCGTTGTTATGAATACTTGCTCATCTTCCTCTTATTTTTCAAAAGCCGTCCAATACGCGAAATATATGGGTCGTCGAGTTATCGCTATCGATGGCGGCGAGGAGAAACACAAGCTATGCATGGAGCTTGGCGCTGATATATGGATCGATTTCACCAAATCCAAGGACATCGTCGCTGATGTCAAACAGGCCACTGACGGCCATGGCGCTCACGCCGCCGTTGTGACGACTGCCTCTGTATGTATTTATAAGTCTTTTGCATGATCCATCACTTACATTATTGAACCAACCCTAGTCTTCCGGTTATACTCAAGCTCTCGACTACCTTCGTGACGGCGGCCATCTTATGGCAGTCGGCTTGCCTGCCAAGGCTACTCTCGACGCCTCCATTTTCTTCACCGTATTCAAGAGCATCACTATCCATGGTTCATATGTTGGCAATCGTCAAGATGCCCTCGAGGCCATCGATATTGCTGCTTCCGGTGCTGTGAAATGCCATTATAAGTTGAAGAAATTGTCGCAGATCGAGCAGTAAGCCTAATTTTACCTTTTTACCTGAATTCACGTTGATTTTCTTTGTAGGGTCTATGAAGATCTTGGTAAAGGCAAGATCGCTGGTCGTGTCGTGCTATCAATGGATTAGATCTATGAGCATCCTTGATTCCTCCTTGGACTGTCTGGACTATATTACCTACTGTGCTATTCAAGCGCTTTTGTATTTCTAGTAAAAATTAACGTACATTTCTGTATTATATGTATATATGATCTTGTCGAACCTCTGTAACTTGGAAGTTGGAACTTGTTCTGAGAACAAGTTTTATGTCATTGATGATTTGTCATCATGTTGCTTGAAATGCTGTGTTGGGTGCTTGTCTCTGCTTTTGCATGCTTGGTTGTGCGCGCGCCATTCAACACGGGAAAGTCAAGTTTCTGTGCAAGCCATCGAAAACGAACTCATCAATACCCTTCAAAACGACAGGTACTATATAACACACCCGTGCTCATGGACACACCAAAGCGCTCAGGGTCATCTGTTCCTAGCCCCAACGATGCCAAGCGTATAAAACTTACCGTGCCCCTCCAAAATCAAGGCGCTTCACCCGTGGATCCAGAAACTGCCCCAGGAAAACGAAGCGAACTCGACCCTCTTCCGTCTGCGAATATCGGTAATTTGCCACCAGCAGAGGGTTCCTCTTCAATGGGTCCAGAAACAGGCTCAGGAAAAGTGCGCGTTCTCGGAGGCGAAGACGGTGATGATGAAGAGGGAGGGAATGGCCAGGGAGATGCGGACGTGTCGATGGCGGACGGCGGAGATGACGAAGGAGACTCTGGAGACGAGAACGACGAAGAAGATCCAGCCCAGTTAGAAGCGACACGCCAAAGATTGGAAGAACAAGCGCGAAAATACCTCGCGGCACAGACTCATGAAATCATCGTTCCTTCTTATTCAGCCTGGTTCGACATGTCCAAAATCCATTCAGTCGAACGAAGAGCTCTCCCAGAATTCTTCAACTCCAGGAATCGCAGCAAAACTCCAGCCATATACAAAGATTACCGTGACTTTATGATCAACACATATCGCCTCCGACCTACAGAATATCTTACTGTAACGGCGTGCAGAAGGAACCTGGCTGGCGATGTTTGCGCGATCATGCGCGTCCATGCATTCTTAGAACAGTGGGGACTGATTAACTACCAGGTTTGTTCATTACCTCTCTACCAGATACGCCTATACCAACCAACTTTGCACTCTGGATAGATTGACCCTGAACAAAGACCTGCTGCTTTGGCTCCCCCTTTCACGGGCCATTTCCGCGTCGTTCTCGATACTCCTCGTGGCCTGCAGTCTATGCACCCTGGGAGACGGCCAAATCCAGCAACCGGCGTAGGGGCGGGCGCAAATGGATCCAAAGTCCCAACCGCGTCTGCAGCCCCTGCATCTCTCGAACTTCGCAATTCCATCTACCAGACCACCTCTAAAGCTTCTCGAACTATCAGCTCTTCAGAGGCGACCACTCTAGCCAACGGAGCTTCCGCACCTGTCAAAGCTAATGGCACAGGCCTACCCTCCCCCAGTATCGCGCATTCCTGCGATACCTGTGGCGCAGACTGTTCCCTTGTTCGTTACCACTCTCTCAAGGACAAGAAGTTGGAAATTTGTTCACCCTGTTACCTCGATGGGCGCTTCCCTTCTACGATGTTCAGCGGAGATTTTGTTAAACTCACAGCTGCTTCCGCTGCTGTTTCGCAAGGCTCAGGTATCAACGATGACTGGTTAGACCAGGAGGTTCTCCTTCTCTTGGAGGGAGTTGAAATGTACGACGACGACTGGACCAAGATCGAAGAACATGTCGGGACACGCTCTGCTCAACAATGCATTCGTAAATTCCTCGAACTACCTATTGAAGACCCATATCTAAACACGGAAGGCTCAATGGGACCTTTACGATTTGGTAGAATACCCTTCGAACAGGCCGATAACCCTGTCATGAGCGTCGTTGCATTCTTGGCTGGTGTCGTCGGACCTGGGGTTGCTGCAGAGGCTGCGAAAACGGCTCTTCATGAACTCACCGACAATAACACAAGCGAGACCCGCGAGGTTGCACCTGAGTCGGAGGGCAACACAGTTGGCGAAGATGACCGCATGGACGAAGACGTTAAGCAAGAGTCTGTTGCTCCAGGAGCTATCGGAGGAAGCACAACTGGAACACCGGCGCCAGATGCATCAGCATCTCAACGGCCAAAAACCACAATTCCTCATTCCAAGGTTGTGCGAGCAGCGAACCTCGCACTGAAGTCGTCCGCCAAAGCTGCTCAGGCCCTTGCCAGTGCCGAAGATACCCAAATACGCAGCTCGTTGTCACAACTCATCAAATTGACACTCACGAAATTGGAACTCAAAATGGCACAGTTTGAAGAATTGGAGGATATCCTTGAAGAGGAGCGCAAGTCACTTGAAAGTACTCGGATGGGGCTGTTGAACGAGCGCGTCGGCCTCAGGAAGTTGCTGGATACCGTCCGTGCGGAGCATAACAAGCATGGTGGCTCTGCAGCTCTTAATACCTACCAACAAGCGGGTCCCAATCCTATGGGTACGACTAGCCAAGGCACCATCGCTACTGAGGTTGGAAGCACCAGTGCTCAAAGTACTGTCGGTCCGCTTCCAGATGCAGCAACACTTCAACTTAGTTAATAATTCGACCTCGACTTCGACCTGTCGGCTATTGTACTTTGTTAGGATGCCCTCAAGCTGGTGATGATTCTTCTGTCTTAAATCCCTTGTAGAAATTTTATTAATTGCATGCCACTTGCTGTCCTTCCTTCTCTCTTTCCTTGTTTACTCGAGTTCATGTATTTGTGTTTATACTTACTAAAATATATTTTTTCGTTTTCTTGTTCAAACCCGGCTGAGTTCGCACACGTTTTTGTCTCAGTTTATCGATGCACGTTGTTTCTATCTATCAACTTAACCGCGAACCACCAGTACTCCGAACGCCCTTTTATCATTATCCGAACATCACAGGTCGAACTTTTGAGCCGGGTATGTACTGAGTCTTCCTTGATCCCCAGAGAATAAGGTTCTGATGGGAAATATGTATGTTTGTAAAACCACCAGACCGTGATCATGTTCGGATGATGTTTCCCTACGACCAAAGCTGCCCAAACTCACAGACTGAGATGAAACGTTTTGATTTTCATTTCTTCGAAACCTATTATCGTCTACTTCTCAAGACATAAAACTACTCCCTCTGACCATGGACGGGTGCGGAAGGAGAGCCGTAGGATCGTCGGGCCTCAGGCTGCCTCAGGACGACTCATTGACAAGCTTATATCCTCGACCCATGGTCTCATTGGCATGCGCATGTTTTTGATGTGAACCACATGTATTTGGAGAACGTTCATTATTTTACTTACTATCGCTCATTCTGTCATAGCTTCTCTTCGACCAGTCGTTACGGTGTCGGTGTTCTTGACGCACGTTATCCTATACGGCGATGAAAATATATAGCCTACATGTTCAGGCTTCGAAATTCGTCGACCCCGACTTTATTGCAGAAACAACATGTTGTTGTTGGCCCGCTTCGCCGTTCTGTTGAACTTCTGCATCGTTGTTGCATATGCCAGCCTCGCGAGCGACATTCTTGACGCGATCGAGGAGGCAGTTGACTGTGCCTCTTGTCATGCATTGCTCGGAGTCTTGAAGCCAGTTACATTACTGGGCGATGGCGCCGTTTCATCTGCGCTCGTCGCTGTTTGCAAGGCTACCAAAGTGTGTTCCTCTGTTTTTCCTGACGAATTGTGTAAAAGCCATTAAACAACTTCTCCAAGGTCGAAGATAGTGACGTTTGCGAGGGACTCTTAACCCAACAAGGCCCTATCATTGCTCACGACCTGCGGTCCATTTCTGTCTCAGGTCAAACTGCCACCAAGTTTTGCAACGCACTCATGGGTCTCTGCCAAGCTCCTGCTGTCAATGCATATACCGTTCCTTTCCCCAAGGCTGCTCCTACCAAGCCAAAGGTTTTCACCACGAAGGGAAGGACTCCATTCCAAGTGGGACACTTCAGCGACGTTCATTTGGACAGGAAATACGTGGTAAGACCATAGATTACTTCTTATCAGAGCCTCTCGTTTAATTATCGTTCTTTGTTAGGTTGGTGCTGATGCCAATTGTACGAAACCAATTTGCTGCCGCAACTATGGATCAACATCCCCCGTAACTGTGCCCGCTGGTCCCTTTGGAAGTGCCCACTGTGATACACCTACATCCCTCATGAAATCTCTGCTGAACTCTGTGGCCACCAATAAACCACAGTTTTCTCTTTTCACCGGAGACGTTGTTAATGGTGACTATCTGGTCGTTCGGCAACTCCTTCTTTTACTGACTATTTTTGCCAGCGGCTGTGTGGCTTGTCAGTGAAACGTGAGTGTTTCTTTGTTCTCTGGTCCATTTTCGGCGTCCTGATAGTCAAACTCTGCAGAGAAAATACGTTGGATATGCAAACATTCAATGCTGGAATGTCCACCTTCCTCAACACTCCTGTTTACCCCGCGATCGGTAGGAAGAATGAAATATTAGGATTCAATCTCGAAGTTCATTTTGTTTTATAGGCAACCATGAATCGGTTCCTGTCAACAGTTTCCCAAGGAACACCACTGATAAGGGACAAGTCCAATGGATCTTCGACGTTCAAAGTTCCGGATGGAGTGTAAGCGTTATCTTGCTTTGCACCCGTATACATATTGACCAAAAACCGACTTTATTCATGCAGTCGATGATAGGAACAACTGCCGCTTCCCAAGTACAACATATGTCTGGAAGTTATTCAGTTATTCCTCCCGGCCAGAATCTGAGAATCATTTCATTGAACACGATTTATTGGTATAAGCTCAAGTAAGCACCTCGGCTCATTTATCCTCCGTACCCCAATTCAACCAGCTTTGCGCAGCCTTTACCTTTATGACAGCGATCAGCTCCAGTAAGACTCCAATTCATCACAATACATTTGAGACGCTGCTGAAAGTTTCGAAGGCCTGATCCTAATGGTGTTCTCGGATTTGCTGTTGAGCAACTTCAGGCGGCGGAAGACGCAGGCCAACGGGCATGGATTGTTGCGCATTTACCACCTAATGGAGGGGATGCTCTTCATGATCAAGTAGGTCGAAGGACTTTGGCAGAAAAGAGGAAATCTAACTTATATCGACTTTAGTCGAATTACTTCAACCAGGTGGTTCAACGCTACAAGAATACAATTGCTGCACAATTCTTTGGACACACTCACAAGGTCTTTCTGAATCATGGTCGCTGGGAGCTCGGCTTTTCTGAGACTGTTTTCAGGACGAATTTGCCATCGCTTATTCAGATTATAGCAGTCGAACGGCCACTACGGCAAATAGCATTGCATATATCGCTCCACCCATCACGCCTCGAGGTGAACATCGATCCTTCAAATTTTCTCTTCTTCATGTTCAAACCATTTCAACTATCACAGACGCCCATTCCACCTACAGAATCTATGATGTGGATCCAGATACCTATGAGATCATGGATGCACGAACTTTCTTCAGTAAGCTACATGTCGTTATACTCCTATGCACCCACATCTGATCACAACGTCATCCAGCTAATACCTCCGCTCCGTCTTTCCAAACGTCTCGTAAGGATCTGTGAAATGCCTGATCTTTTTCAATGCTTTTTGCTAAATCGAGAGAATCACAGCTGTCTGGCAGCAAGAATACAGCGCTCGGGTGCTCTACGGCGCTGCTATCGGTGGTTGGCCAGCATCCTCGCCACTCAACGCTACATTCTGGCATAAAGTCACCGAAGCCTTTGCTTCCAACGATGCTTTGTTCCAAAAGTTCATCTCCTTGAAGACTCGTGGTGTCAAGGTTTCGCCCTGCACAGGGACTTGCAAGACAAACACTATCTGTTCCCTCCGCGCCCTTCGTGCAGAAAACAATTGCGTATGAGTCAATTTTATCTCCAAATTCTTCCCGACACCGACATCTTTTTTTCTTTTTTGCTTGGCTCAGATCGTCGACACACCTGGTATCAAATTCCAACGCAGGGACAACGAAACCGATGACAGTGATGCTTCTGACTATTCCAACGATTGCGAAACGACGGATGTCCGGACAGTTCTTGGAGCCGTCGCTCAGAAATTGGTGAGTACCAGGCATTTCCTCATCTACAATTGACGCTCAATTCGGAGAACCATCTACAGCACGAAATAGATCGGGATGCTTTGCTACAGGAATTGGATGATGCATTTTCGCAAGCAAGGTCAGCATCCAGATATATTGTGATTTGTTCGTTGTGTATATTGACTCCTACATTTCAATTTGCAACAGCAACTGATTCGATGAGGCCTCCGACTTCCTCACGTTTAGGCGTCAAGCTTCAAGGTTGTCCGACTGAGTCTGACTGAGTCGATTCAAGTAAACACGTGGAGGGAGGGACTTTCGTATACAATTTTAGAAATTTTTTACTGTCGTTGAAATATTGAAAGGCGACATTTCGTTGGTGAACATACAGGTGGCTCACGACAGAAAAGCTCAGAAAAGTGACAGATTTCAACGTGGTGCACACTGGTGCTTTTGATTTAAAATTTTTATCGGAAGACCACTCTATAAATAAAATGATCCATGCTCGTCGGGGTTGATGAACTGAATTCATTTGCCGATCCTACACCATCGTCAGCAGATTCAGCGCAGTGTGGACTCTGGAGCAAAACAGGTGAACAGGGAGAGAATAAAATATATGCTTGAAAACCTCCATATCGGAGACCCTGGTCTCCAATATAATCACAAAGGTGCTCTTGTATAAGTATACCTGTTATCTACATATGTAGCTCTACTTCCACCCATATTCGGTCCGCAGATGTCTTCATGCCATGCCGTTAACGCATCCGATGGCATTTGTCAGCCAAAATGTTCAGATTTGGTGCACTCATGTGGAACAGTTTTCGAACTTCTCTCAGCACACTGGTGGTTCGTTCGATCTAAGAGCACTCGGGCCCTGCCTGACTCTGATCTCCCTGACTCATAATATCCCGGTACCGCCTCAGTTGGACAAATTTTTAATTCAAAGAGGATTTATAGTCAAGAAGAAGACGATCAAGGCGCTCCTGAGGCTTACCAATGCCAGCTTTCCAACTCCCGACAGCTGTTGTGCTGGCCCTCAGCTCTGCAGCTAGCACTCTCGTGTTCTTTCTCTCTCGTGAAAAGGAAGGGAAGATTTCATTGCCAACCGATGACTCTGAAGACATTCAACATGATGCATTCGATGTTGTTAAACGAGAAGATTGTGTAGACGGTTACCCAATCGACGAAGAGGCATTCTGGAGGAAGGTTCGTCGTCTCATTTGGCTGCTTCAGACGTTAGTTTACTGATTCGAACCCTAGATGAGGTGGAGAAAAATCTTCATCACATTCGTTCTGGCCCTCTCAGTGGTGTTGAGCACGGTGGCGCTTGGATGGTCAATCTCAAACCTTGACAATTCCAATACCATCGTATTTTCGCTGCATATCTTCTTCGATCTATATGCCTTCATCCTTTCCGCGCGTTCCATCGGCCAAAAAAACCCAGCATATCACTCAGAATCCATCCTTCATCTCACAGCTTTGTTGACTTTGGGATGTCTTCTCATGGGACCTGCAGCAATTTTACCGAGGACACCTTCTCCTGTAATCTCAGGAGTTGATGAACAGGACGGTGTTCTGTTGAACCTCTGGTATTCCTTGCTGGCCGTGTACATCATTGATTGCATTGCTTGTTTTACCACACCCCTGGGACCTCCGCTTCACTACCCCGTCTCCTATATTTATTCAGAGAAAACCGTACAATCCATCACAAACAAGGACGAGGAAAATGTCTGCGGAGTAATCAGTATGTCGTTCAACATTAAATACTATTTATACTATCCCTTCCTCAACATTTGCATTAGACAGTTCTCCTTGGGACTTGCTTTTGTTTTCCTATACAACCAAAGTTGTTTGGCTGGGTAATGTCGCAGAAACTCTCGATATTGGTGATTTACCCGTCGTTCCTGCCAATATGCGAGCCACGGTGAATTTCGCGCTAATGAGAGAAGCCATGCGTAAAGTCAAAATGCGCATTTTCTCTTGGACTCCGAAACCCGGGTCGGGTTGGCTCTTGGGCTATAGGCTCGTTCGCCTAAATTACCTTGGACTCATCGCGGAACTCCTTCTTGCTTCCGTATCAGCAGTCTTGTTCTATGCTCCCCCTCTTTTCCTGCAGAAACTTGTGGCATTCTTGGAAGTCGATCCCTTACGAGAGAACAAAGGGTGGGGATGGGTATACGTCATCGGAATATTTGGTTCCAACGTAATCTCCTTCTTGGGTGTGTCTATCTTTTCCTTTTTCGTACCGCACTTTTGCTCAACATCCAATCAGTCACCGGGCAGTTATGGTCATTGGCGACCACATTAATCCAAGTTCGACTGAAGATTCAACTAAATTCGATTTTGTATGCCAAAACACTCATCCGGAAAGATGTAGCTTCAACGGCCCCTCCTCCTACCAACACTACGGCTACAGAAGGTGAAAACGGCAACGCCTCATCGCCTGCGGAGACCAAACCCCAAGATGACGAAGACGATTTTTCGAGCAAGGCTCAGATCATGACCTTGATGACTACGGATGTCGACCGGGTCAGCGATTTCTCCTGGCACGTTTTCTCGCTCGTTGGTAAGTGCGGCACATCTGTAATTGTAACACGACTACCCGATCTCATTTTATTTTGTGGAAAAGATGCACCGATCGAAATTGTTATTGGAACGTTGTTTTTATACAAGCTTCTTGGTATATCCCAATCTGAGAGAACCTATACTTCGTTTTTAAGCAATGAATGTTATAGGTGTTTCTTGCTTCTTTGGCCTTGCTGTGACCTGTTTGTTTGTTCCGATGAATTCATATGCAGGAAAGGTCGTTGTTGGTGTGTAATGTCTTGGTCTCCTCCTTTGCGTCCAAATAATTCAAGTAATGTTCAGGTGCTCAGGAGAATCTGATGAAAGCTCGTGATGAACGAGTTGCTCTCATGAATGAGGTAGGTTAAACTCAGGCAAATTCATCCAGACAACCCGTTTGATTGAAGTACATTCTTAGATCCTTGGAGGAATTCGTATGATCAAGGTACAAGATTCTTGACTGAATCACAGGAGTAATCTGATACGTTCTTAGTTTATGGGCTGGGAGCGAAGTTTCGAGAAGAGAGTTCTTGAAATTCGGAAAAAAGAGCTAAAATATCAAAAGCTCAACTATACCATTGAAGTAAGCAAAATTTATGTTCTCGATTCTCCGGGGTCGTGGTCTGACGAGGCTATTCAGACATTGTGGAACGCTATATGGTAATAACTATCAAATGTAATAACTGTCGTATTTCTAAGTGTGTTTTTATCCAGGAATGGGTCTCCAATTTTGGTTACCCTTGTTTCCTTTTGGCATTATGCGATTGTCAGGAAGGAGCCGCTCACACCAAGTATCGCATTTACATCCATTCTAGGTATGTTTCAATCAAGACTGAGCTTGTGATGCTTATCCATTTTGAACCATAACAGTCTTTTCTGAAATGAAATTTGCTCTCGGTGCCTTGCCCGAGACTTTTATTAATATGCTACAGGTCAGTCGAGAGGCCTCTTAATCTCATTTCCCCATAATTGATCCTCTATGCAGGGATTCGTGTCTCTTCGAAGAATTGAAAAATACCTGAATAGTGCGGAAGTGAAACCCGTCCCACCACTAGATCAACAGTCAAAGACTGTTGCCTTCCAATCGTGCACTGTTACCTGGCCCCAGGATCGTTCTACAAGTAGCCATGGTCCTTCAGCCGCATCAACGCCCAAAAACAAATTCTTGCTCGTCGATCTCTCTCTCAACTTCCCCCCTGGTGAAATCTCGCTCATATGTGGCAAACTCGGTTCAGGCAAAAGTCTGCTGTTATTGGGTATAATCAGCTTTGGTTTTTCCTCGAAGTTGTCAAATGCTTACCACTGCATCAATCAGCGCTGCTGGGAGAATCCGATATTCTTACAGGACAGGTCTTATGTCCCCAATCTCCCCCAGATTCTTTGGCTTCGTTTTCGGGTATTAAAGTGAACAAGGATGAATGGATCGTTGACGGTGTTTGCGCTTACGTTCCTCAGGTATGGATCGTCCATTTTCTTCAGCGTTTGTTAAATTTCTTAAAATGCTGTTCTTAAGGCGACTTGGCTGCGAAACGCCTCTATCAAAGGTCTGGTTCCTGGCTTCAAATGATGGCTTTAAATATTCATTTTTGCAATGACACAGACAATATTCTTTTTAATCTTCCCTATGACGAGGAACGGTACCTCATGACTCTCGAGGTAAATAGTCTGCATATCTATCTTTCTTATTCTAAGATTTTCTTCCGAATCTGTCAGGTTTGCGCCCTCGTTAGCGACCTCGAAATTTTAGAAGATGGAGATGAATCCGAAATCGGAGAACGTGGAGTACGATTCATATTACCATCATAATATCTAATTTCCTGACCCAGTCTACAGGTGAACTTGTCCGGCGGTCAAAAAGCTAGAGGTAATGGATACCAATGTTTTTTTTCCTACTCACTATTGACCGCTTTTATTTAGTCTCATTGGCCAGAGCCGTATACTCTCGCGCTTCGATTCTCTTACTGGACGACGTTCTTTCTGCTGGTCCGTGTTTTATGTAATCGTTCTATTGTACTTTTCTGAACGTTGTTACAGTCGATGCTCACACGGCTGATCATCTATACAACCAGTGCCTCAAAGGCGATCTTATGAAAGGAAGGACCGTGATTCTGGTCTCCCACCATGTTCAACTCTGTGCTCCAGGGGCAAAATATATCGTCGCTTTGGACAATGGGCGCGTGCAATTTGAAGGTTCTAGGGAGGCTTTCTATGACTCTGGTGTCCTCGCCTCCTTGGTACAATCTGGACAGTCCACGCAGGACGCAGAGAACAAAGACGACAAGGAAGAAAAGCATCAACTGGAGAAGATTGAGGAGCGAGTCTTATCTGAAGAACCGTCATCTGAAACAACTTCTACTGTTGCATCTGCTGCGCCTTCCGTCAAAGCGGAGAAAAAACCGGCCAGGAAACTTGTCGAAGAAGAAAAGCGAGCCGTTGGGCGAATTAGCCGCGATATATGGGAGACCTACATTTGGGCATGTGGCAATGGGTGGTACTGGGCGTTGTTCATTTTCATATTGGTTGTAGCATCTGCCAGTCCTGTCCTAGAGAATGGATGGCTAAGGTATTCATTTCATGCTATGTTATTGATCAAGATTTTTCATTCTTATTTACAGATATTGGTCAAATTCTGCTTTAAATGGCGGAGGACGAAGTCCAGTTTTCTACATCTCTCTCTATGCAGTTATTACCACTCTCGGCCTTGTCATTGCGACCATTCGCTGGTTCATACTATATGCCGGTTCAATCCATGCTTCAGAGGTGTTGTATCGAAGACTTTTGGAGGCCATACTTTTCGCCGATATTAGGTTCCATGATACTGTATCACGTGGTCGAGTCCTCAATCGTTTCGGAAAAGATTTCGAGGGTAAGTTCGTTGTTTTCCGCTTTAGCTCAAGTCTAATATTCTTTCAAGGTATTGACAGTAGTCTCTCTGACAACTTTGGTCGCAGCATAATTTATGGGTTGTCCGCGATGACGACAGTGGTCACTGTCAGTGTCGTTGGGGGGATTCCTTTCATAATCGCTGCTCTATTCTTGGGTGCTATATATTGGAATGGTAAAATCGTTTTGCTATGGTCATGAGTCGCTGACCAACTTGCGTGTTTATGCAGTTGCCAAGATCTATGGCCAAACCTCCCGTGACATGAGGCGACTTGGTGAATAATCTTTTGTTTCTCTATAATTGGTTTATCACTTACCTCTTCGTTTTAGATTCTACGACACGGTCACCTCTGTACTCAATATATGGAGAAACTATCTCAGGCGTAACCATTATCAGAGCGTTTGGTGCCTCTTCCAAGTTCCTACGAGATATGCTTCGATGTGTCGATACGGTTGGTTTTCTTCTTATTTTGATTTTCTTTTCTGACGTGTATATTTAACGGGATTAGAACTCAAACCCTTATTATTGGATGTGGGGTGGTAAGATCACTATCACTTCCCACTAGGACGTTTCTGATTCTTCGTTAGTCAATCGTTGGCTTTCTGTTCGTTTCAATTTGGTCTCGGCGGGCATTGTTGGTGCAACAGCGCTTGTATGTCTCATAACTCCGAGCATTAGTGCGTCAATGGCTGGATTTGCCCTGGCGTTTGCTTCGACCATCACAGGAGATCTCCTTTTCATGGTTTGTGCTTTTTTTTTGGCCTCAGCTCTTGTACCAGATATTGATATACGGCATCATACATCAGGTCAGGCGATTCGTCGGTCTCGAACAGTCCATGGTATGTGCTAGATATTCCGCCCTTGGATATCTATTAAACGCCTTATGTTCACTTTAGGTTGCTCTGGAGCGTGTCAAAGAGTATACTGACCTCAAACGCGAGCCTCCCGAATATATAGAACCCCGACCACCTGCAACATGGCCATCTCACGGAGCAATCAAATGTGAAGACCTTGTTATCCGTTACGCTGTGAGTTTTTGTCTGCGTTAAACCTAGGTTGCATGTACTCATCTACTCTTATAGCCTGAATTGCCGGATGTTCTGCATAATCTCAATTTCGAAATTAGTCCTGGTGAAAAGGTTTGAGCTTTCCGTAACAGTCGTTTCCAAGATCATCGCATCATAACCATCTCTATTTTTAGGTCGGTATCCTTGGAAGAACGGGCTCCGGCAAAAGCACCCTTGCATTATCTTTCTTCAGATTCGTGGAAGCAACTCAAGGCAGAATCCTAGTCGATGGAATAGACACCTCTAAGATCGGGCTCACCGATCTCAGGAGTCGGTTGACTATTATCCCCCGTAAGCCCAGCAAACTTGAATACAACTTTGCTCTGTTGACATTATATCCCTTAAATCAGAGGACCCTACTATCTTGAGTGGGACTCTGCGCTCGACATTGGATGTCTTCGACGAATATGAGGACGTGGAAATCGTAAGTCATCTTTGAGTGGAAGATAAAACCTCAGGTCTCAACTCTCCGACAGTATGAAGCCCTCCGCCGTGTCCATCTCATTCCGTCCGAAGAAAGTGCTGCTGAGACCTCGGATACTATAAATGCAAATGTCTTCCGTGATCTAGACTCGAAGGTATCCGAGGGTGGTGACAACTTTTCTACTGGGTACGTCAATAATCTCAATTCGTTGACAGTACCTATTGACCGTCTATAAGGGAAAAACAACTTCTCTGCATGGCAAGGGCAATTCTCAAACGTTCCAAAATTCTGGTTATGGATGAAGTGAGTGACAGCCCGTAACAACCCAAAAAAGATTTTTATCTGACTTGGTCTCATGACTTCAGGCAACAGCGAGGTAATTCAACACAGACTTTATCTTTATCTATGTATTGAACTGATATCAATTCAGCGTTGACTATGCCACTGATGAATTAATTGGGAAAACTATCCGACAGTACGTCTTCATTTTTCATGCCTGTAAAAAATCCAACCACGTATCTTTTAGTGAATTCGCTGAAAGCACCATCTTGACGATTGCTCATCGTCTACGGACCGTGATAGACTACGATAGAGTGAATACAGTCTTCTGCATATTAGGAACCCTGATGATTCTAACCCATTTCCCCACAGGTAATGTTGCTTGAGCAGGGCAATATCGTCGAATTTGACAGGTAAGCCAAAGTTTCCTGTCGTTATGCGGATTCGTAACTTACGCGACTCACCGCAGACCAGCGACTCTGCTCAGCGATCCGGCGTCCAAATTTTACGCATTATGCAAAGCTACTGGGAAGGAAGAATTCGGCATTCTCAAGAAAATGGCTGGCGTATAATAATTAGAAGGATTACTCCAAAACCTGTTTATCATTATTCTAATCCAGTCCATGTTGTTTGTCTGAATACATACAGTCTCACAAGGCCTTTTATTCCCACGGAGCAAGTTCAGGGCAAGTGGCCCAAATTCGTCGTGCCAACCATGAGAAGACGACAACACCAATGCCCGAACTTCGAAGCACTACTAACTTCCCTCCCAAGGAAAGATACAGGTTCAAGGACCCCCAGCCCATGGTCCAAGTCCCAACTCATGGCTGAAACTCTCGTCATACTCCGTCAAAGACTTATCCAGTCATAAATGGCTTCATAATCGCGAGGTCAACCTAGGAGAAAACATTGTTGCTATTGAAGCTACAACTAGCTACAACTAGTGGCAACCTGGTTGCAGTCCCATGATGGGCACATTTCATCCGGTTCCGACGTACTGGGTCACCGGTGCGACCGAGAGAGAGAGGCATTTTCATCACTGTACCAATAGAGCGGGTTATGTGGAGGTATAAATTCTTTCGTTCCTATGATGAGCTTCCCCACGATCTAGAAACTTTTATATGTATGCATCCTGGTATGCGTAATTCACCTTCTATTCAAAAGCAATACCATTCTTACGTTGTTCATTCTCCAGATTACATTTATCCTTGGAAACCTCTTTAAGACTCACGGCACCACAACGAAAATGTCTCTTCTACGGGAGTCAATAGATGCCAGTGGTGAGTTTTATTTTCACAATCCATAGTGGCTTTCCCGACGTTGATTGGAATGGGGTCAGACGAAACCTCTCACGCAACAGGACACTCGACGTCTTCAAACACCAACCCCTCAGATGAAAGCAGTATATTTGGCACTCGGCCCAATTCACATTCCACTGGTTACACTACTCGACGGATGATGAAGAGACAGTCAAAGTTTAATGCGACCAGTGTCAATCAGGCGACCTCGAACAACCCCTTCAATGGGAACAAGCCCTTTTTTGTTCAAGATAACAATCCCCTCCTCCACTACGAGGGCGTCTGGACGCTATCAGGAAGTAATTTCTTTACAACTCACAGTACCACTGTCGCTGGGTCGAGTCTTTCACTTCGGTTTAATGGTACGTCTCCTGTACGCTCTCAAAAAGCATACGGCTTGAGCTCTGGACAGGCACCGGCATTGGGCTGTTTGGGACAGTCCCTGAGAGTAATGTTACTGTTCCACCACCAACTGCCATATTCAGAATCGACCAAGACCAGCCATTCGAAACCACCCTTCCTCTTGCAACCGTCGATATTCCAAACCAGCCCATCTTTGCGACAGTGAATCCACTTTCTGAGAGGGAACACATCTTGACGATCAATGTCACAGCCGCCTCGTCTCCATTTACCGTCGCAAGGTTCATAGTCTTTCCAAACTTCACCCGGTCCACCAACATGCAGATAGGCCAGCCATCGATCTCAGTCAGCACTGCTGTATCACGTTCTACCCAGAGCTCTTCCTCAAGGAACCAGAATAAGGGTCATTCGACAACTCAAAGCCAGACGTCTCATATCGCACTCGCAGCTACTCTCGGCGTCGTATTCTTCCTTTTAATTGGAGCAGCTATTGCGGCATACATTATATGGCGAAAACGACGGCAGGCCAGGATGAGAGCAGACACCTACTGTCCGGCGGCAGCAAACGCGCGTCCTGGTAAGTCATTTCAGTGTTGATTCAAGTTATTGGTAGCCAACTTAATTCCCGGTCAGATACGGTCTACACTTCATTTACATCAACCGAATCCATTCGCAGGAACAATAGCGGCCTCTGGTCCTCTTCCTTCCGCTCACCTGATGGTAGAAGCCACGTTTCCCGCAGTGAGGGGGGAAGATCAAACGTTGATATGGCCCCCCCTCCTCTTCCACCCAAAGCCTCGATACTCAATTCAGCTACCAAACCAGGTTAAGAGAGTTGATCTTTCTCTCCTGCCATCACTGTCATTCTGTCTGGTTTCAACTTTCAAGCTTGTATACTTTACGACCTTCATTTGTATCCACTCTTCTCTGATCATTTAGCCCACTGTATAATTTCATAGCAAGGACTTCAGCCGTAGTTTTCTTTTTCCTATTGTTTTGGGCTCCATAGAATGGTGTTCATCAGGATGTAAAAGCTTTGTAGATGTAACACAAATATATTCATATTAAAATAGTGGCATTGTAATATATAACAGCAACGACGGTGTATCAAACAATCTACTTCTACAAAGATTCTACGATTTTTACAGCATCTAGAAACCAGGACGACAACAAATTAACTGAACAAGGATAAGAATAAGGATATTAAGGCTCAAGGGTTCCACATCCTCTGATTGATAAAGCGAGTAAGTTCGTCATCGCTCTTGGAACGGAGTGCTGGGGCACGATCGACGCCCTGGTAACAATGACGACATTAAAAAAAAGTAGCAGCGCAACGAAAAAGAATACTCACGGCTTTCTGTGCCGCACGAATGACCTCTTTGGCAATGAACATGCTAATCTCCCTGACTGCAGGGAACGGAACATTAGAGAGCAAGTGACCCATAAACGTGTGAAAACGTACTCCTTTCGATGCGAGGATACAGAAGGCCGCAAGCACGTTCCTCATCGGTCAACGAGTTGGCTAGTCCGAGGGAAGACGCTTCAACCATGCTGTCCGTTACCTCCGATACGCGAGCTAGGATGGCTCCCAAACCCAAACCTGATAACGTCGGTAAGGTAAACAAAAGAAAATCCAAAGAAATTCACAAAATATCATGGCAACGTACCAGGGAAGATGTACATGTTGTTCCCCTGACCAGGATACAAAGTTTTCCCCGCATACTGTTGCTCTGGGAAGGGTGATCCAGAGGCAAAAAGAACCCTGCCCTGCGTGTGTTCAATAGCGTCGGAAAATGTGCATTCGGAGAGCTTCACGGGGTTAGATAGAGGGAAAACGATGGGACGGGGATTGATAGCTGCCATCGCATCAAGGACTTCGGGTGTGAAAGCTCCCTGAAAAGAGGTTTTATTTTTAGATCTCCAAAGGTTGCAAATAGACCAACCTGAATAGTCGACAGTCCCATAAGCGCAGTTGGTCTAACGTAGTCAATGATATCGAGAAGGTCGGTCATCGGTGGTCCTTGGTAATCGTCCCGCGAGAAGTCTGTGCAGGATGATCGTTATCAGCATAGGAAAGCTTTAGACAAAAGAATATCTCCCTGACATTTCTTATGTTCTGCAAGGCGGCCACGGGTGTCAAAGACAAGTCCTTGAGAGTCGACAAGGTAGATCCTTCGGCGCGCTTCATCTTCACTCAGGCCAAGGAGGGTGAAGAAACTCATCAATTGTGATGCAACACCGACTCCGGCAGATCCAGCCCCAAAGAAGAGGATGCGATGGTCAGTGAGTGGTTTTCCTGAAGCAGCAGAGGAGATTTTGGCGGCATTCAAGAAGCCGCTGAGAACAACAGCACCAGTGCCCTGAATATCGTCATTGAACACTGGATACTTGCGACGATAACGCTCCAGATATTTGAACGCGTTATCGGTGGAGAAGTCCTAAAAACCCAGTGAGAGGACGCTGTGGCACCATTCCAAGGTAACTAACCTCAAACTGGATCATCAACTTCGGGAAAGCTGTAGACATCGCTTCCATAAATTCGTCCATGAATGCTTCCATTACATCGTCTGCCACGCGCTTTTGACGGATTCCCAGATAAAACGGATCCTGCAGATAGCGGTCGGTGTTCGTTCCGAGGTCAAGGCAAATGGGAATGGTTGAGTCTGGACGGATTCTAGGTTCACTGTTGAGATCAATGTTCAAAAGAGGCGCGAGAACAGGAACATACCCGGCGCCTGCGATATACAGTGACAGTTTTCCGATAGAGATGCCCATACCATTGACTCCCAAATCACCAAGACCGAGAATTCGAGATCCTGTTGCCGATCAGTTGGAGAATAAGATGTCGTTACAAGAGGCAACAAACCGTCGGTGACAACGCTAATACGAGCTTCGTCCAACTTTGGCCAGTTGCTTATGACTAAACAACGTATAATCAGAACATGGAAAAAATAGTTGACATTGTTTTAAAATACTCACCAGAGCGAATATTACCTCTGTCTTGGATGGAGATGTACTAGAGTACATTGTTAGTTTCTCAGACTGTCAAAGGGTATGGGATATACGGACGAGTCCCTCCGGTCGTCTGTAAATATGGGAGAAGTTCAAACAAGCATCGCCGACAGTTGGTGTATAGATGATAGGTGTAATTTCAGACATGTGTTCCAGGCAGAGTCGGTAGAATATAGCAGGATCATCGGTCTTGAGGTGAGACAAGTAAATGTATTTTTCTAGATTTTTGTCTTTTGAACGAAGCTGCTCCAGACAGCGCGCTACGTGTATTTCGTTCTCAAGTTGAGGAGGGATCAAGCCTCGTTTTGGGGTTGCTGGTGCTGCAAAAAGGTTCCAGTTAGTCTTTCATGACATAGTTCCAATGAACATGACAGCCGAACCTGGAGCAAGCTTGAGTTTCTGGACGCCATTAGACCAATACGGAGTAAGAATAATCGTCATGATGAAAAAAAGGGGGAATTATTGAGAGAGAAAGGCGTAACACGCTGGCAGAAACAACAACTTCAGGGGGCTTTGCAATTTTCAAAAACAGAACATGAACCTTTATATAGTTGATCAAAAATGGATTGATCTCGACGCCGACACCGTCGGTGAGTCTCGGTGAGAGTCGTGTTGTAGTCGGATTCAACCGTACGTTGCCTTGACCTCCTGATGATATCTGTAGTTTGGATGGTGTTTCAAATGTTTTCTTGACAGCGGATTTGTTCCTTTTATTAACCCCTCACCGCCGAAAAAAGACCACTTGAATTGACTTCGGAAGGATATCTGTGGACAAGAAGGACATAGGCGGAGTGCCGTGCATGCGGAACAAAAAAGGGGAAGCGAGAAGTTGCGACCTGTTGCCTCCTCATCAGGACTCATCTCAGTGAGTCTGAGCGCATTCAGTTGATTTTCGGGAGTCTAGAACACCAAACGATGTTTTGAAAGGCTTGTAACATGTATGTAACCTTCTTGGAATTTTTGATTGGTTAAGATTGGTTCGACGTTCGGTCGTGTATCCAGGCCCTCCAGTTATCAACAGGCGGAAGCATTTGTCATTGTTCCGGCCTGTAGTCCCTCCTGTGGTCGGTTGTCATCCAATAGTCGTTGAGTCGACGAATGGATGCGCAAAAACTCCAGTCCAAGTTCTTGTTGACAACGAGTCGGAGTACTTCATCTTTCGAGCATCATCTTTTTAACATTCGAGATAGATACACCTATTTCAAGGGATGAGCGGGGTTGATCAGGGAAATTTTTTGGACAGTTGATATCTTGTTCAGACTGGTATGAGGGAGTGATATCAGGTTTCAACGTTTCAGCGGTTGTCATTCAACATTGTCAACCCAAAATAGGTCATGCTTTGTTTGTTACAGCTTGTTGTTGATGTTGTTAGTCTTTTAGATCATACAACGACATTGAGGACCGCCTGTACAGTGTAGTACTCCTCGTCAACTCCTCGTCCACCAGCACACATGTTTTGGCCTATAAAATTCACCTCAAAGTCACCCAAAATCGCAACGAACTTTACTTATAGAAAGCTATCGACGCTACCCTCACCTTTTTTTTGGTATACCTGGACCGTATTACCATCTTGATCAAAATTTGCTTCTCAAACGCATCATAACTCTCATAACTCAGGCTGGATGCAAGCCGGATGGATGCTACAGCAAATCGAAGGAGCAGAATGAACGTATCGTATCATCATCAAAAAGTTCAAAAAGTAGATCAACAGGATATCAAAGGTGCGTTGCTCTCTATTACTTGTCAAATACCTGAATTCAAAGGCAAAATACCTGATAAATGTGGTCTTCCGATGTCAGGTTCATCACCAAAATCGTTTTTTTTTTTGGTTCACATGCCCTCCGAGGCGAAGCAATTGCAATCCATAAGGCTTTATTTCCACGTGCGAAGACTCTTGTAATGGAGCTTTTTCTTC
Source organism: Psilocybe tampanensis (assembly GCA_019904355.1). Taxonomy (NCBI): domain Eukaryota; kingdom Fungi; phylum Basidiomycota; class Agaricomycetes; order Agaricales; family Agrocybaceae; genus Psilocybe; species Psilocybe tampanensis. The sequence continues at coordinate 68,431 of JAHXRV010005776.1, forward strand.
CAATGCATCTTTAAATGCATCTCGCCACTTCGCACATTTTGTTAGGCAATCACTGCCGAACACGTCGGTCATGCTACAAAGGCTACGGCCTCTGCGTACCGATTCACCTTTTGTTCCGGGTTTCGCAATTATGGTACCCTTCTTCGTATTTGCTGCGATAAGCATGTACTGATATCATTCCATGGACGTCCTTTTGCTGATTGAAGTCTTTGGTCCGACAGCACAGATAGTCAAACGCGTTTCGACGCCACAGTTGCTGTACATTATCACAGCTCGAACGCAAGGTCAGAACTGCTTATCCGATGTTCTGCGCGAGTTCGTCTTCGCCGCCAATTTATCGGAGCTAAAATGAAACAAGAAACATGTCAGTAAGATTGGAAGAGGCCTCGGTCACGATATGCTCATGTGTAGCGTGATAGGCTACTTTTCAAGATAGAAGCATAACCTTGGGGATCATTGTCATCGTATGCCTGCGACAATAATACTTCCATCGAAATTCGGTAATCAGACGAGAACACAACTAGGACCCAGCTTCGCGTTATCACCTTGATTATTTCGCCATCTGGTGACTGGTCGCACCTTTGCTGGCTGAGATATCCAAGCGGTGCGATCCGGACCGATTGTCCCTTGTCCAGAAATCAGGAAAAAATCTATGGCGTTACTCAGAGGTCCCTGGTCGATATTCTATGATCAAGCCATATGTAAATGATTCCTTTGGCTGTGCTCCGATATCCAGCTCATGATCTTATGATTCAAGCTTCTCTACTCCATGCACTTCTCGGCGTGGAAGGATATCATTGCTTACTTTTGGTTCGATATGAGCCAAACATCCCGATGCCACTGTTCAAAGTCCAAACGCGCCGGATGTACTACCCGATCGCCCTTGCCAACTCTTTGAGCCCCAGGCGACGCTGTACTGGGAGTGTTGGGCGGTGGACGTACTGCGGTGTACGATCTGGCCCTGTATGATCCATAATCGACATTGAATACTTCCTACTTCCCGGACCGACTGACCCTCGAAGACTCGATCTTTTCTGAACGTCACTCATGACCCTGTCTTTCACGCGATGTTGGAAAGAGTCATACTGTCATGCATTATCTCGTCTTTTGTCTGAGATAACGGCAACCACGTTCTGGCTTCGCCTAGACTGAGCGCGAGAGCACGTCAGGTTTGACAGTGTGTTAACACCGAGAAGCAAACCTTGGGCTTGGTTTCATTTTCAATGTATTGGTGGTGTTTTTAAAGAGATTATACATTATCAGCTGGCTCCGACACTCCGACATTCATGCCTTTTTCAAAACCCAGAATGTATTGGCGTATCAAACTTCAAGAATCATGAAATTAGGTCCAATTCAGCCCCAGGGATTCCCAGAGACATGAGCTTTCGACCAAATCAAGCTCTTGCTCTACAGTCGCCACCTGGAAATTGGAGTCGTTCTGGGGGCATCGCTGGCGACTTTAGAGCCGGTGTGCTTCGCCCGTGAGTCGGTTTGCTGAGTAAATTCGTATACTCCGGTTGCCGTTCCGACTATGGTTTGCAGGTGGGATCCCTCAGCAGTGGCAAGAAATAAATCAGGATTCCGACCGGTGCCAAGGGCACCTCCTAGTCCCAGTGAAGACGGATAACAAAAATAATCTTCGCGATAGATTGAAGAGACCATCGATCGGCCAGAACTTACTTCCAGTAGCTAATTCAGTGGCTGCGTGTATCCCTGACAGGGTTTGCATCCTGGGTTTATGTTCTGGACGGAGGATTGAGAAGTGCTGACATCCTTCCTTATTCACAGGATATGCCACAAATGGCGTTGTCCATTCGACCAAGCTCCCGCTTTGCACGACTCTATGTACGGTAGAATTAACACCGACCGATATCCCAGCACGTTGGTGCGATCTTGACCTTCAGGAGTTCTCTGGTAGTGCCACTGGGAACGGTTCCTCTGGCTGGGGTCAAGCAAACCGTGACGGTCAACCATGCGAGTACAATTACACGCTCGGGATGTTTAACTCTTTTAAGTAGCCCAATAAGGCGTAGATGTTAATGCATTTACAACCTAAAGAAGCACGAGCAGGGCACCCCTCAAAATGAGTATGTATTTATTGACGGCCGCCCACATTTTCCTGGGAAATGAGGGTGATCAATCTCTAAGTCGGATAATGGCACTGACTCCGACCGTGTCTTCCACGGGAAAAGAAAGGAAAGAAGCGGTACAGATATCACTCAGTGAACCGCAAGTCTGGACTGACGTCCTGTTAACCATCCCTCCATCCTTGTTCGCCGAAGGGACGTATTGTTTGATCATGTTGCAAGATGAGTATTCGCATTTTACCGTGTCTTGAGGACCCAAGGGGAACACAACTATTTGCCATTCTTTAACTTCGAGCCGAACCATTTTTGTAATAGCTATACTTTGTAAGGCGGAACCCATGCTTCGGATCTACCATAGCCCTTTGAGAAGTAAGTTAAAGTAAGTTGTTGTGTGGTCACGATGGGTAACTTGTACCAGTCCTTGAGCTGGGTAATGTCTCTACGTTTTTGCCTGCTTATCGTGGACATGGACTCTTCCCCGCCGACAAAATTCTCCGTCTTTTTTTAATGAAGGCTTCTCTGGAAGGTCCACAGAAAACCACGCCGGACCTCATGCATATTAGATCCGGTTTCGCACTCGATTTGGGGATTTATCCATCCTTCGAATACTCGGTCACTATAGGATCCCAAAATTGATGTTTGCTCTTTGATAGACACCACTGGAACCATTGAAGAGTGGCTTTAGTACTTGACCTAGTCCCCTCTTTCAAATAGTTCTAAAAATAACTGCCTCAGGCCCTCACTGATGTACCAAAATGACAAGGGTCGAAAATACCTTCCCTGCCGCCTAATAATGTGGGATACTACGTCTAAATTTTTTTCTGAGATAACGTTCTGCGTTAAATGGAATTTGTCAGAGATACGACTGCCTAAGCGCCGGCACTCAAAGGCGACTCCTCTATTTGGATGGTGATGATCGTGAAAGTTCTCACCATATGTATGGCAACAAACCAAGGCCAATCCGTTCCGAGCCTCAAGTTTACAGAGCCCATCATTGCAGGCAATATCCTTACTACCGAATCGAGATTTGAAACAGTACAGTACATTCGGACAACCTCAGAAGATGACACCATTCTGTCCCCGAGTCACTGGGGTTTACTTTTGCTATCCATGTCTATAAGGTCTCAAATGGTCTAAGTTTATATCCAGTAGTCTCTCAGCTGACATCCCTATATAGCTTTTGGATTTGACATTAGACACCCCAGTGGGATAGAGCCAAAGTTATCATACATAGAACTTGGGGCACTAACACCGCCGCTTCCACCCGGATTGACAGATTCCAAGGCACACTACAGTGACTACACAGCATGACACTATGAGATACATCATCGAGTTGAATATCTATGTAACAGCTGCAGAGTCCAGACGGTTAACTACGCTCAGGAGTCCCACAAGGAGATAATCACGGGGGTGAACTTCAAAACAGACTGATATACACTTTAAACGTGGGATCCGGGACGAAGAGCCGATAGGCCTCTATCGCTTCCCAGCCTGATGGATAGAAAGGAAGTCTGAGCGCACGCGGGTCTGGCTGGAGCTGTCCATCTGGTGAAATATAACCCAAAGCAAATTTACACGCCCTATCTATAGTTGACACTGACACACCAGCTCCAGTCAACACTGGACCTTCGTACGCATCAAACACTCGCGGAAGAAGTCCCTCCACTGAGAAGGAGAAGATTACGGTACTAGGAGTGAAGTCTTCAGCAAAAATGTCCTTAAAACGACGAACCTGGGATATCGTATTTCGATTTGCGAGATGTTTATGGTGGTGCTAGCTTCAGATGCCAGCAGGTATTCATCTCACGGATAAACTGTTCACACAGATCTTTAGTAGCCCAAATTTTGGGGTTCTATGATTCAGAGGTGAGAGATAACTGAGTCCTAACTCGCCTGTGGACAGAAGGGGAAGAGGATAAACGCCAAGAAACGCCAAGGGAGAGCGCCTAAATAAGTAAAACCACCAAATATAATCATAACCACGGAATTTTCCTGGAGTCGAAATATCGGCGCATTCCGACCTGCTGGTGTCCCTCAGACTCCTTCTACGGCCATTGATCACCCTCATCCTGTGCCTGCTGGCATGCCCCCTGGTATTAACGTGAAGCACGGCCCGCTTGCGACCAAGGCTCGTCATCTCCACTGGCAAGGTCCAACAGTTTTTGGGGTCACTGTCTTCATTGCTGTAAGTGCTAGGTTGAACTCATGAGAAGATCGCCAGTTTAAATCTCGATTCTCGTCCGGAATATTTCCCGAGGCCCCAGTGTTGGTGGCTCAGTGGAGTGCGCAGCACACAGGCGTCTCCACCAGGATGCGGCATCAAGGATTCTAGTATACTACAAAGCACCATAGAGCGCGGATGTCATTGACAATTCCTATATGCTGACTCTTTCTTTTGTTATCGCACTGCAACAAGAATGATTTGAGTATTATTAGTGTGTATTTTACTTCACTTAGAATCATGTATAACTGACAGCGGTCATGACCGAAGTTCCAAGCAGAACCGCCCACAGTATGTCTGCCCTTTCCTGGGGAACCAGAATTGTAGTGCCTTTATTGCAACTGTCAATGATAACTACATAGCCCAAAGTTGAACGCAAGGGGCCGGCGGGGTCTAAAGTGTCTCTTCTTTCTTTCCGTCACCAATCCCTCTCACGATGGTGCGTTCCTAAATACTATATGCCGTGTATGGCTAACGTTAGCTTAAAGATCGACGCCCGCCAATAAGACTGGCATACGTATCACCCATTACTCTGATTCTATTTCTTGAATAATATTTGACTGGTGTAAGGCCATGTACCGTACAAGGGGAGGGGTCACAATAATCAGATTACACTGAAGAGAGCTTTACCAATGCCTATTCACTTTTCACACAGCACCGATCAATTGAGGTTGCACGACAAACCAGGAGGACAGTTTTCTGTCACCAGTGGGAAGATCCTTTAGAACCTCTCCGTTCTCTCTTTCCAGACTGTCATCGAGATCCAACATGTGCATGGATATGGGTTTCGAACAAAAAGCCCTATAATTAATTGTACGTCACCGCCCGAAGATAGACGTGTATTATTTCTCCTCTGGAAATATTCAGAAGCGGTACCGAGTTCATGAGATATCCCACAAGCTTCTAAAATAGAAACTCTGCTGTTCTCTGTATTAGCCTGTATTACTAGCCTGAGGGGAATCCGATTGCGATATCGCCAATTGCAAGGAAGTATGTGAGTCTTACCCAAATCCTTGAATGTGGCGTCTAAATCCACATGTTCCTGGTAGAACGAGCATTTTCAATGAAGGCATTGGTCGTGGACTCGGTCAGATACTCCTTATCTCATGTCAAACTCGCAGATTGATATTTCACAGCCAATCATCGATAGCTCACCTCCATGATACCTCCATGGTATCTCCTGGAGCCGTGCCTCCATACAAGAAAGGAAAGAAAGACGTGTTCTGAAGTTCCAACTGACTTCCGGAGTCCGCTTTGTGTGAACGCGTCGCTATATTCATTTCCTTCTTTCAGCAAGGTGTGAATGCACTGATTCGTCCAATGAGATTTGTTCTCCATCTGCCGGAAATAATGGCTTCTGATTCACTTGTCCAACTCCAGAGAGTCAAACGATAATGAAAAAAAAAGAACTCTAACAAACACGGATTCGATTAACATCAGCTGGTACAGTGATACGGTACAACTCACTCAGCGCTTCCAGATTCAAGCTTCAAGATTCAAGAATCAACGCCATCTTTACATTGCGTCACTGTGGAATAGGCCAGCTACCTGGTGCGTGGGCTGGTGATTGACAGTACATACCAGTGAAACAATGTACATACCGGCACCGTACACATTTATTGAATGGACACCGAGAGTCGACCCCATCGGCGTTGTCCATGAGGGGGTCCGAGGCCTCGATATATCCCGGATTTCTTCACTAATCAATAGGGTCACCAACACGGTCGGGTGGCATCCGCTTGCTGACTACACTCGGAACACTAAGCGCTAGGCAATTAGATGGAATAGTTCAATATCACCCTCCACCGCCGCCACCGCTCCAGCTATCTCACTTCGCCCTTCTTGCGCCCAGCGCCGAGCACCCTACTACACAACCAGCTCCACAGCGTCCATGCTACACACATCCTGAAGTTGATAAGCGTCAGCGAGGATGGATATCGTATCGACGATATTTTTAATTAATCAAGGTTCCTTTCAAGGGCCCACAAAACGGAAAATGCCGCCTGGGCCCTGGGCGCCTTTCAATACATACATACTATCCTGGGCACAGTAGGCCTCATCCGGGCAGGGTTTCCTCGGTCAATGTAACTTGTATGTATGTAGTGGGCGCCCGTCCTCATAAGTAAATCACAAAGTCAGCCCAAATTGTGTAAGTGATTCCAATTCAATAATTTCTATCTGTCAACAATCGATCATGATCAGGAAGCTGTACATATGTATGTCTGTGTGTATGATGTCCACACCGGAAATTAACGTCCCATCCAGCCCTGAAAGAGAAAATGAAGAGAAAAACAAGGATCAGTAAGAGTTGTCAAACGCGAAAATAGAACGCCAACGACACTGAAAATCCCATCAGTCGGGATAGGTAGAACAATATTACAATAACCCAGCAACGACGAAGGGGAGGGAGCATGACGATGTCCATCAACCTCCGGGCGCCTATCCCATCATGCCAACCGAAAATGCCCAGCCCAACCCCATGCACCAAATCCGAAGAAAAAGGAGTTCGAAAAAATACCACAAGATTGACAAAGGTGAAGAAAACAAGGAATCCAGCCCCAGTTCTCCCTTTCGGATTAATGCAACCCCCCACCCTGAATGATGTCGGGAGGCGGGGAAGGCTATGCTGCGCAATTGTGGAGTGAAAATAGAAGGACGACGGCCTTGCCAAAAACGGGTTCCAACAACAGCCAAATGGCCCAATTAAGCTAAAATGAAGGTCACGTAATGGCGAAACCTCAAAAAAAGGGGTGGGCGACGCCGACTCGCCATCACTAAGGGTAGACCAACAGCCCCATGAACCTTTTGGAACACGGAGGAGACCCTTCTTGCACCCACACCTGCCAGTGCCCAGTGCGAACGATACCCGGGTGACGAAACAGAGGAAAGAAGGCACGTCCTGGCAGGCAGTGATAAATTGCGCTCCATAACACTCCATGGCGTCGGCCACAGCCGTTGATACGGAATACGTGTTCAGAATCCCCCACCCACGACTGCCCATTGCCATCGACCGAGCCCAAACTAGAACTCTTGGGGTTGACATGGGCCGCGGAAATGATGATGGAAAAGGGAAAACAGAAAGAACAACGACAGTGCCAAAGACGACGACCAAAACTCCGAGGACATCGAAACCAAAAGAAGGGACTCACCCCGTCAACGACGACGAGCTCTCCACAGACGTACAAGCTGGCCCTGCTCGCGAGGAAGACGATCACACCTGCAAAGTCAACCGGGTCTCCCCAACGTCCAGCTGGAATGCGCTCGCTAATCTGCCTTAACCTAGTGGGATTGGCAAGTAGCGCCGAGTTCCTAAGAAATATCCAAAGGTCAATATGTGTGTATCACCCAAAAAAATATCAATACAGTCAGGTCAAGGAGTCTTTCGGAATTGAAATGAAACACGATCGGGAGACTCCCCCCCTTCCCAAATAAGGTATGTAATTAAACTTTAAAAAAAGGAGAAAAGGGAGAAACCTTGCGACGGAAGAGAGAGAGAAAAGGGAAACGAAAAAGGGGAAAAAAAAAAATCGCGTCCCGAAAGAAAAGCAGCGAAAAAAACTCACATATCGGTCTTGATGTAGCCAGGCACGACAGCGTTCACACGGACCCCGCGCGCACTCCATTCGTTCGAAAACGCCTTGACGAGCTGCGCGATGCCGCCCTTGGCCGCGGCGTACGCCGGGACGGTGAGCCCACCTTGGTAGGACAGCAACGATGCGAAATGGATGATCGACCTCACGGACGTCGTGGGTGTCGGGATGGTGAGCATGTGCGCCCCCGCCGCTTGCGAGAGCAGAAATGCGGATTTGAGATTCGTGGTGATGACCTAATAGTTTGAGGATAGGATAGCATTGATAAGATCAGCATACAATCAGCATACAAGGAACGTTCAGATGGGGTGTGGTGTGGACATTGAGTGGGCGTCAAGATCGAACAACGTCGAAGAAAGAAGAAATAAAATAGAAAAATAGAAAGATAAAAAAGAACGCGACTGAAAAGTGCAACTTGAAAGAAAAGGCCAAGAGAGAAAATGCGATCACGGAACTCGGTACCGAGAGACTCCTTGAACTGCAAATGAAACCCAGAGAGACGGGAAGTTGCCCATGGGGGGAGTGCGGCAACCGCAAATAGGGGCGGGACCTCTCAAGAGTAGCAGCGGTACCGAAGCCTCCAGATAACGGTCGTACCACGACCGCCAGCGTGCGTGCCTTGACGCGCGTCAATGCCGGTTTTGCCTTTTCCTTTTCGTCTTTGCATGCATGTTCGACTCCCATCTTGAGTCCGAGGGGCCAGAACCGACCACATGCTGTCCAAGCACACGTGCCGTGCATAAAGTCGAGGAGGAAATGGGCCAGAGACGGTGAGCCATGCCAGTGGGCTAATACATGCGCGTCACGATCGTGTTCGGGTACAGTACCCCAGAGGTCACCAATTCCGATTTCGTCGAAATCGAAGAAAGCAGCAGCACCAGATAGGTATCCACTCAGTCCGTCGGCATCGTCGTCCATTTCTTTTTTCTTTTGCTTTTCGCCCCTTCAAGTTCCCCTTCCCTCCCCCTTGGCAACAACGAGGATATGAAGAAACAAAAATAATAAGGGGAGGGGGAATGGAGACATGACCTAAGGGTCGAAACACTGTGAACGCGTCTTGCGGTTCCAATCGCGGTTAGATAGGATAGCCAGAGAAACGGCTAGATAAAACCACTGAGTGGAAAACCCAAATGAGGGAGCCCAGCAGGGTTGCGAAAAAAAGAGAAACGAAGTAGTGGGTTTCGTCCCTTTTAGTGTGTGTCTCTCTCTCCTTCTCGCTCGCTCCACCCAGATTTGAACTAGAAAAAGGATAAGAGGATTAAAATATTGACCCGCAGACCCGCAGTGAAACCGCACTTGCCGCACCGATACTGTAATTGGGCGATTGTTCATGCAGGCCTGAGTGTGGGGAAGAAAAAAAAGGAGACAAGAAGAGAAGATAGAGAACAACATTGTGAGCAAGGGCGAAAGAGCAGTATTCAAAAACCAGCTCCAACCTGACATTCCAAACTGGGTTATACCAGAAAGAGGTAGATGCAAAAAAAAAGTTGATGTAATAACCCACTGACAAAAATGACGAAAAGAGAGATGAGGGGCGGAGAAACAAAAAAAGAGAAATCGAGCGTACGACCAAAGCAGCCTCGCAGCATGACTGTGGGGGTAGCCAGGGACAACGTCGTGTAGGAAAACAAAGAGAAAGAGAGAGAGCTGATACCAAGAACGTCGAATGAATGAAAGGAAGGTGATCCCGCAACTAGGACGACGAGGAGAACAGCTGAATACGCGCTGTATCTAGCAGAGTTCTCGAAGAACCTGGTTGTTCTTCTTGGTTGGCAAGAGAGTCATCTGGTACGATGGGTCACATTGAAAACCACTTGTAAGAAAAGGGAAAATGCAGCAACTAGATCACTCACTGTGTGCCCCATCCACCCAAAAATGCGCATACATACATCCCAACGAGTAAGCCAGGCACCGATAAAACTGCGAGCGGCCCGAGGAGGGGGAGCTCATGGATGATCGATGTCCATGATGTCCATATCATGTATCCACACAAGATGTCGGACAGTCGACAGCGGCGCAAGGCAAAACGCAATAGGATAAACCCAGCCCCAAACACGATCATGAGGGTCCCGTTTTATTTAATGAGCTCGAGAAAGGAAACGAACAAGAAAAAAGTGAAAAAAGCAAGAAAAAAAAAGTGACGCATGACGGCATGGCATCGTCAGTCCAGATGGGCAACGAGAACACGAAAATGATAACAGTTTAATGAGCGAAAAAAAAAAAAAAAATAGTTCCCGGAAACTCCAATAGGAACAAAGAGGTGTGACGATGGACTGCACGAGGAGAAAGCTGATCATAAGGCATACACCTCTGACCAACATTACTGCATCCTGACCTCACAAGTTAAAACCACAAGGCAGCAGGAAAGCGCCAAGCTGAGAAAGAAAGAGAAAATGAGGCAATATGACAATGAAAGAGAAAGCAAGCAGACGCAGACGCGGGGGGTTGTGTGGGGTTCTGATAACGTATGTATCGCTATCACTGACACCATTGGGATTATGTATTTGCATAGCCGTGCCATCCGGCATGTTGGGGATCGATGGCGTTAATGTTAATTGGCGATTTCGACTCTCGACTTTCGAGCACTGCCAGCCCGATGAGAGGAGACAAGAAGCCCATTCATTGATTGACAATGATCCACCTAGTAGGCGAGTTCCTCCCCCTGTCCCGGCGGCGCGGAACGTAAAAGTAAAGTCCATACGACGCGCTGATGCTGATGCTGATGCCTCTGGCTGGCTGGCTGTCTGTGTCTGTTGCCATCGTCACTGCTGCGAACGATCTCGAGAACAAGAGACCGTGTCCATGGATTAAAAGTCGATCGTTACCAATGTGCACGGGTCGACGCGCCGAAAAGAATTTTGAAAAATAAAAAATAAAAATAAAACCAGCAACGTCATGCATGATATCATAGCCCCAGCTCCATGATATCATCGATACGACACCAAAAGAAAGGTCATCCATCTTCACACGACGCAAAAAGATTCAGAACGCGACGCGCATCTGAATCGCAACAAGCAACGGTGGATAGGCACGCGAATAGGAATAGTAGGAGAGGATTCGCGAATGGAATAGATCGAGGACCCCCGAATCCCTGGCGGTGCAAGTGCCAACGCAACACGCCAACGCAATGTGCGTGAAGGCGAATAAGAAAATGAAGGGTACGAGCAAGAAGGATAAAGACAAGGTTAAACCAGGTCGCAATCGCCCGTAAAGAAAAGAACTTTTTAAAGAATGGGCCGCAAGTCAGAGGACAACGCCCCACCGTGCCTGGACTCTCGAACCACCTCGTGGTCGTGCCAGGTCGGGCTCGTGCTTTCGTCAAATCCCCTCGTCAAACGGACGGACAGACAGACGGAAGATTCCTGTCCAGGTGGATTCCGACACCGAAGTGCAGAAGAGAAGGAAGAAAAAAGGGGATATCCGAAAAGCTGCCCATAAGCAACACACCCCCGAAAGAAACGAAACAAGTTATAAGTAGGAAGAGGAAGACGAGAGAAAGAGAAAAGGGAAAAAAAAAAAGGTAACCAAAAGGTTAACGAACACGACGTGAGAAACGGGTCGGAATTTGCACCAAGCGGAGGGGGAGGGATAGGCTTGAACGGTGAATAACGCCAATATGTCGGACCCGGATCCAAGCATTTGGCGGTCTTGTATAATTGGTTGTGTATCGGCGGAGTAGGAACGCAAAAAGGATGAAGAGCCGTTAAATTGTGACCCCCACATCAATTCGGATCCACAGGGCATCGGACAGGTACCGGGCGCTTGTGCGTTTCGCGATGACATGATAGATGGATGAAAAATACATGGACGATAACGCAACCGCGTCCCAAAGAAGGCTCTCTGGACGCTGAGATCAGAACCGCTTTGAAGGCCCGTGCAATGTGTGCATGCGTGTGTGACGTCGACTATGTGTGTTCGCCCCGTCCTTTTCGGCGAGTTATAATGGGAAATTAAATAGCAGTAGATTGAGACACCGTGTCGTGGTCGCGTCTAGACCAGTGGTAAGACCAGATCTGATTCTGTAGCACCGGATGCGGTGTTATGCGACGCGTATGATAGCGCGTCTGATATGCGATGAGATGCGAAAATTTTGGAGCCTCAGCAAGCAGAGCAGCGTTTGGCGCCGTGTGCATTTTCATGAGAAAGACAGCGTGGACAAGCGACGCGTCGACGATGAAACCCCAGAATACCAGATAAGCGAGAAGACAAGAACAATGGTCATGTAACCCAAGAGGATGGAACGGAGAGAAAACAAAGACAACTCCCAAGACGACATCAACGTAACCAAACAAGAGAAAAGAAAGAAAGAAGAGAAAGAAAAAAGAAAAGAAAGCCCACTCAAACGCCCACACCAATCGATGGCGGGCGAAGACGGAAAGAACAAAGTCCACCCACCTCGTCCCACTCGGCCTCTCCAAAGCTCTCGGCTGGAGCCCTTCTTTGTATCCCAGCGCAATTGACGAACACATCGATCCTTCCTCCCATCTTGTCCAATGCAGCTGGGATGACTTTCTTCACGCTTTCTGTGTCTCCCAGATCGGCGTAGACGATTTCGATGCGTCTAGTTGCGGACATAGCTTCGGCAGCAGAGTGCAGCTGATTGACGATCTCCGGGGTGGTGTTAGCGCTTGAAGAGGAAGGAGGGCGGAGGACGAGACAGAGATCGGCGCCTGCTTGGAGGAGTGCGAGTGCACATGCCGCACCGATGCCTGTTGGGATGATTGTTTGTGAACAGGAGGAGTAGGAGACGATCATGGAGGACGTACCCCTGGAAGCACCGGTGATAAGGGCGTTCTGGCCTTTGAGGGAGAAGAGACCAAGAACGGGCGTGGTGGTATGTGGAGGAGTAGGATCCATGATGATGATGATGGTTTATCGACAAGACGGATCAGACAAGCCAATGATTGGCGAGTCCCGTGTGTAGGTAACTGGCAACAAGAAACCTTCTCGCGTCGGGATTGAGAGAAACCTTTATAGATTCGTCCGACCGGCAATAGGACGCTGGAGAAGAAGGATAATCAAATGTCGAGACCTCGTGCCACAGGTGGTATGTAGATAGACCCGACATGAAACCGCGACGGAAGGCTTCTGTAGACAGTGTGCATATGTAGCCAGCCAGCTTCTCATCTAGAGATGTATGTAGGAGTAGTACGATATCTACTATTATCTGAGTGGTGGCACGCGGTTGGCAAGGCCAGTAATAGCCCCTATCCATATGATTGAGATGAATTAAAAATTAAATTGCAAAGGCAGCAATTGACCCCAGATGCGGGCCGAAGGTACGCGAGGATACAGTACTTAGGCGAGGGACAAGCAAGGGGGAGAGGGCTGGAAGTTCTGGAAGGGCGATAAATTGGTCGGAAGTTTTGGATGAAATGAATATAAGAAAAAAAAAGGATGGATGGCTAAAGAAGGCAATGGTCGAGGTGATTTCGCGGGATCTACTAGAATGTCGAGAGGGATTTATGTAAGGAATAACGGAAAGAGATTGACGGAGATTACCAGAGAAGAGGTGAAGAGAGAGACGGGGGGTCGGAAGGTCGGAGCGGAAACCGGAGGGGGGCAGGACCGGCAAATTATGTCGTTGGATAGAGTGAGGATTAACCGAGGGGATGGGGGTGGGAAGAGGATGGAAAGGCCGGTTAACAGGGGCGGGCCGGGACAGATTCGATTCGATGGATCAGAACCTGGATCTTGGGCCAAAGAGGGGGTGCCGGCATGGGACTGACAGCTGATCTGGACAGTGCCGAATCGAATGCCCGATGCGGAGGGTACTCTCACCAGCGGCATGCTCGGTCCGTCGTCTATAAAAGACAGAGGAAGACACCGTCCACTCCAATCTAAAATGTCTCCCCTCCTCCACCACTCCCTCAACTCCGCCGCCGTCCTCCATGCCCCCACCGACATCCGCATCGAGGACAGACCTCTCTGGCCTCCCCCGGCCGGCATGATCCAGGTCAACGTCGTCTCCACCGGCCTCTGCGGCTCAGATCGTCTGTCCTCCCGCTTCTCCCTTGTCTTCCCCCCGCTCATTGACCCCTTGTCCCCCCACAGTCCACTACTACAGCCACGGCCGCAACGGTGACTTCGCCGTCCGCGCCCCTCTTGTCCTCGGTCACGAGTCGGCCGGCATCGTGGGCGCCATTGGCGGCGGCACCGAGACTGACCTCAAGGTCGGTCAGCGCGTCGCCATCGAGGCTGGCATCAACTGCCGCGCCTGTTCCTTCTGCGACAAAGGTCGCTACAACCTCTGCAAGGGGATGCGCTTCTGCTCTTCTGCTGCGCGCTTCCCCCACATCGACGGCACCCTCCAGACCAGCATGAACCACCCCGCCCATGTCCTCCATCCGTACGTTTTTCTCTCCTCTTCTTCTCTCTTCTGCCCTCCTTATTCTTCTCCAGTATACCGGACGACGTATCCTTCGAACTCGCTGCCCTCGCTGAGCCCCTCTCCGTTCTCATCCACTCCTCACGGCGAGCCTCCCTCTCATCAAATCAAAACATCCTCGTCTTCGGTGTAGGCGCCATCGGTCTCCTCGCCTGTGCCCTTGCCAAACATCGCGGTGCCGCCCGTGTCGTCGCCGTCGACATCAACCCCGCCCGACTCGAATTCGCCAAAAGAGAAGGCTTCGCAGACGACGTCTTCTGCCTCCCGACCCCATCCTCTGCCTCCTCAACTACATCCTTACCAGAAGCCTGCTGTGCCCCATCACCCAAGACAAATGGTGTTCTTCCACATACACATTCACACAAACCGGCAGCTCCCTCTACAGCACGCGAAATGGCCGACGACCAGCTTCGCAAAGCCAAGGACAGCGCACAGTCCGTTCTGTCCGCATTTGGTTCGACAGACGGCTATGACATCGTGTATGAGTGCACTGGTGCTGAAACCGTCATCCAAATGAGCATCTTCGTGAGTGTCTTGGTTTCTTTTCTTTCTTTTTCCCTTTTCTGTTCTTTTTTTTCGAATTGTTCTGTTGGACCTTGTGGACCACCTTCTAGGAGTTGGTGGGGCTCTTGGTAATCGAAGATAATGATGCAAACGTACCGCGCCCCTATTCGCATCCCCATCCATTTACCCCAGTTCTTGTCTTTTCTTGGATTCTGATGGCGTATGCGTTTATCTGCGGCCTTGAATTGCCTCATCCTGCCTCTCCATTCCGTCTTCCGTCACTCTTTTCTTGTTTCCACTGTCGTTCCGGCATGCCGTACTCCTTTTTCTTTTCTTTTCTTGCATTCCGTTCTGTTCTTTTGTTCTGATCTTCGTCCTTGTGCTTGTGCTTGTTCTCGTTCTTGTTCTCGCGGTTCTTCCCTTCTTCTATTTCCGTCTTCCATTCCCTACGCTAACTCGACACAAACACAGTGCGCGATGACAGGCGGAAAAGTGATGCTCATCGGCATGGGCACACGGGCGGCGTACCTCCCGCTCTCCACCGCCGCCCTACGAGAAGTGGACATCCTTGGCTCGTTCCGATACGCAGACACCTATCCCGAGGCGTTGGCATTGCTCTGCTCTTCTTCATCCTCATCTCCCTCCTCAATATCATCGTCATCGTCGTCAATACCCCTACCCCAACTCGCAGCTAAACTGGTGACACATCGATTCGAGCTGGCGGACACGAAGAAAGCATTCGACCTGCTTGCGAACGGTGTCGATGAAAACGGCGGCTTGGTGTTGAAGGTTATGGTGGGTTCCGGTGTCCCTTGTTAGTTTTGGTCGTCCGGTCCCAGGTCAAGGGCGTTTTTTGGCTTTTTCTTTTTGTCATTTTGTTGTCGTTTTGGACTCTGCTAGACTTGTTTTTTCTCTTTTTTTGTATGTAGTCTTTGTGATAGGTTGAGATGAGGGCTGGTGGATGTGGTTAATGGGAAACGGGAGGATTCGCGATGACGAGCCCGAGCCCGTTCGGAATACGTTTTTGATCGTCTTGTCTTGTTGTGGTCATTGCCCCGTACGGATTGTTGACGCAACTTTCCGTCCTTCATTGCCCGCTTTCCTCTTCCTACCCTCGTCTTCATGTCATTTCAAACGACCTCTTTGTCTCCTTCACCCAACGCTACCACCCCAACGTCGTCCACCTTTTCCCTTTTCCCCTCTCGACGTTCACACCCTATGCTCACCACACACACCCTACCACCACCACAACCAGTATCTCTATCCCCCAAACTCCACTATTCACTTCACACCAGCACCAGCACCACTCTATCCTGCTCCCCCTGCTATCCACGAATTCAAGTCGTTTTTTTTGGTGTCGATACAAGCAAGCAAGCGGTCTCTTACATTTTTTTTTGTGTCAGTTGTACATATACGTATATCTATCTATTTTTTTTTGTAATATCATATTCTCTTTTTTTGGCTTTCTTTCTTCTTTTTGCCATTTGGATACTTTGAAATGCAAGTGAGTGAGTGAGCATTGACCAGGGAGCGAAGAAGGCTAGCACGGCTTGTAACGGCGAGACTGCCGGCCAAAGCCGATTCCAGACAAAAGGCGGCGGCATCGTGAAGGCAAGACCTTGGGGACCCCTTTTCAATTTCCGATGTGCCGTTAAGGTTCGGTTTCGAACATTTGATTCAAAGTCTCAGCTTAAACTTGAACTCATTGTGCATCCCGATCCCGTTGTTCATCCGACAGACCGCGATTTACATCCACTCTGACTCTGAACTAATTATCTCCTCTCTCCCACTCCTCTTTCTCTTTCGGTTTCTCTCAGGACAACAACAAACCTCCGCGGTCTCGATTCAGAATCAACCATGGCAATGGCTGCTGCTGCGACCGCCCAACCACCGCCCACTCGCATGGGCTATTTTCCATCTTGAACGGTGGAACCTTGCACTTCCGCGGAGAGATGGGATGGTCGTCATTCATCCCGTCATTCCATTCGAAAGACCGTGGATCAGTAAGCTTGATGCCACTCGCTATTTGTATGATATCTTGTCGCGCGACAAGTACAGATGTAAACAGTTTTTTTGGGGCGGTGTGTGTTCGAACGCCGATAACTTGGACGAAACACCTCGGATCTCGAGTCGTCGGAGTGGGTGTAAGTATGTATGCACTTAAGCTTTATCTCTATCTTTCTCATTGACTGTATGCTGTGTATAGGGACCGCATTTTCAAGTGGATTTCATCATTGCAAACCAATTCAACTCCAAGGCATTTTCTCCTCGGGGGAGAAGGGACGAAACCAGTCTTGGGTCATCACACTAGTGACTACATCCACAGGCCCGACGGTTCCGCGCTTTTTTTCTCAAACTTCATAAGCAACCCGCGCGCTACCAGTCATACTCCATTTCTCATGCTTTTTTTTTTTTTTTTTCATTCTTATTCCACCCCCTATTGACCGCACTTCGGGAAATGATAACGCGTGGAATCTCGACGATACATACCTGCATCCATTGTTTCGATGTTCACCTGCCAGTGAAAGCTGTATAGTGGAGAATGATGCTATGCTCAAGACTCACGAGAGTCCAGTTGGCATTCGCACTTTCGCTTGGGCATTAAACAATAGGCATCGCTGCCATCGCACTGATCCCAGCTAGGCTCTTCGGTCCGGTAAGTAATTAGCTTTTTTTGTTTCACACTTGCTTAACTCGCTTATTACAGACTCTTTCTCTCTCTCTTCCTCTCGCTCCACACCTCTTCCTCCAACGGAATTAAAATAAAAACACTATCCCACCCTCAGGCAGGCAATCATCCTACTCCTTGACCTGAGTTGGCACCACGCGCCCACCCCTGTACGTAGCATTTTGACATGGCGCGTGGCCACTGGTATACAGTCTTACTGAACATACGTTCAGGATCTTTCAGGATCCTCAGACGTCTGGTCTAGGGTCTTACTTTGATCGACTATTAAATTCTTTCACGTTGGGTTCACCTTTCGGAGGGGTCTTCGACTCGGGCTCGGGCTCGGACCTCGGACGTTGAATGAATGAATCGCTCGCGTGTGCTGTATGTACGTGGCCGCTACGCCTTCCTGTCTGTCTATACGATCCTTCTATTGCACATTCCATAGGCATTGGTGTTGGGTTGGAAATTGGCAATCGGTCGCCCGGTGCGAAAACCCGACTTTTCCAAGGGTGGAGACGCCTATCGATCGAATGACAGTTTGTGTTACCAAGGATCCACAGTCCACAGTCTATTATTCTCACACAGACACCGATGGACGCGAATAGACAGGAATGGACTTCAGAGTCTTTCTTTTAGACTCGTCGACCGCTTCCTTTCGTCCTCGTTTCTTTCATCTTCTTCCTGCCTTCCTTATGTGGGACGACTCGAAAAGGATAGACAAGTCCTTATTTCTTACCGTCGATCAAGTGGAGCAGCCTCACCCACCGTGGTCGTGGTCGTGAGCCCACGGCTTCCACCGTATAGTGTGTCAACTCATTAAATTCTAACTTTGCCGGCACCGGGCCCATTGAACAGGAATGGTACCTACTACCAACCTTGTATCGATATGGCTTGTCAGACACGGTACGGAACATCTTACTGCTGTACCTTCATTACTACTCACATGCGGTCTTCTTTAAACTTTCCAGCTTCCGGGTTGATGTGATATCCTGTTCCTTTCCGCGAGATGTCACAATCTCTGACGTTGACAACTTTGAAGTGAAAGGGGCAAGCTCAAGGCCTGGTCCATGCTGTCAATGCTCTATAGCTTAACGGTTAAATCTTCAAATTAAACGCTTAAAGCCGTGTTGTTCAACGGTGTCGCACGACTGCCAGACCTCTCATGTTGGTTCTGGAATGCCATATTTCAAACCCCCCAGGCCCCAGGCCTGGCCTCCCATTGACTGGAAGATGTCAATTTGGGGAAGTATTACTGTAACAGGTTCCTCGATTTAATGCCTTCATCTTACGTGTCCCTGGTCTTGGGATTTCAAATCACTGTTGCCCCGTACAAACCTTGTATCGCCCGTCGTAAGCCGTTGTGCATGTTGTGGGCATGGTGAAGAATCATTTGCCGCTGTGCCTGTGTACGCGGCAGCCTGAGCCTGCCAGTGAGTGCGGTCCGGGATTCCTGTGCCCTTGGAGACTTCCCAAGCTCTGACTTCTTGATAAACGAAAAAAAACAAGGTGCAAAAAAAAAACAGAAGCCTACACGGGGCAAGCACCACTTGAAACGTAAAAGAATGTAGACCCGTTGGGCCAGACTTTCGACAAATCACATCATTCATTTCACAACTTATCAGGTTGCGCAGTGTGCTAGACTCTCTATCCTTGAGAAACTGAGCTTTGACCGTAATTGATCTCTAGAAGATGTTCGAGTCAAAAGTTCGTCGTTGTGCAGAAGTACCAAGTGCCATGTGACGAGCGCTTGTCATCGGACGCGTCGGGCGAGTGCGTCTGTTTTTGGCAACAAACCGATTTTGGGCATCCTCTCCCAAAATCCAGGGAACGTATGCGATCGCGAGTATGTGTGCCTATGGAATTACATCGTCATCCACGAGACCATGACAGAAGACACGATGCGGATGCATTTAATATGTATAACCGTACACTGGCAGTTGGCCTAGTACCTGGCATGTTCGGTACTGAAAAGGGAGGACGTTCATGTCATCATGGGTTAGATATGCATCAGCGAGGCTTGACCGTCAGTACGTAGAACAATGTAACCTGAAAAATCTAAACGATGATCAAACAAGAAGCAGGAGGAAAACATGGAGATCGTTCAGTTCATCCACACGTGCCATACATCGCGGTGTATACAGCCTTATAGTATTTGGCCCAAAAAAGAAGGAAAATCTCGATTTGTACACCATTGGATCGAATCGAATCGAAATTGAAGCGAGTCCTGGCAAATCACGATTTGATGATCATATACAACTTACTGGAGTCTGGCATCAGGTAAATAAAGTAATATAGGCTTGGGCCAGAGGCTGATACGCATCAAACACGAAAAAGACGGGCCTCGGCCAATTCCTGAGTCGGAACGTGTTCGTTGACCTCATAATTTGAGGTCATAAGACTAGACCACGATACCTTCCAAACTGAGAAGCGCGACGATGCGATGCTGGGGATTACCAGCTGTGCAATAAATGAAAACCTCAGCCCAGTATTTAACTACCCTGAGCCTGGAATCGTCTTACATTGCTTGGTTACTAGATGGCATAGATAATGAGGCCTAAGATTTTCCCTTGACGAATAATGACAGTAATAGCACACCTGAGCCTCCATGAATTTGTGAGGCTTTGATATTTATCAGTTCCCATCTCTCCAGATGCCAAGAGGTTGCGTTGTATCAGAACCTGACTTGCGAATATGTATGCGTCTGCGACGGAGTGCCCCAGATCTGTCTGGTAGCATTAGTGCAGGACATTGTTGCCAAATTGTTGGTCACCGTGACCATGGTGTGCTGTCTGGAGTCAGTTGCAGATGACCGGAACACTATCTCGGTTACTCAAGACTTTGCCCGGTCGTCTAAATGATTATCGGCTTTAACTTCTTGATAATCTACCGTCCATGTCGTTTGTGTATGTACTATGTTTTCTCTAATGTTAGATTGTACTATACAAATCATATTCCAATGTTATCAATTTTTGATTTTATACTCAGTCACGGGCGTCTATATTTAATCATTCACTTTTGCAAGGAAACGGTCCCTTCAGTGGCCCTTTGAATTTGTAGATACACGAGTCTCTATCCGATTTCAGGATCGTGAACAGAGCAATAGCACTGCTCAGGTGGTCCACATTTGAAAGCTTCTTGAGAAAGAGTCCGCTTGTGGCGCAGTCCTGCGCAGTCCCATACCCCACACCCCGCATGATCTATCGTCTTCTATCATACAAATGTAATTATACCCCCAGGATTCCAAACTATCTTCTGGAATATATGCCCTGTATATAGCAAGTTTCGCTCTTCACATTATAATAAACGACCGAACGGCGAAGACGGCGTCCCGTATCATCCCGAAAACCCCGTCTTTTTCCAGCATGCCTCTTGCTCTTGGTCGCAATAGCCGCCGATGGTTCCAAAACAGAAGTATGTGTCTGCTTCTTTCTTCCTATTTCAAAAGCTAATTTTCATATGTGAAGCCCGTGGTCACGTTGATATTTTAACTTTCTTGGGGGATCGTCGATAATCGACTGAACGTCCAACTAGGCGTAGAGGACCATTCCACACGATTCAGAGGCGTTCCAAATGATATCCAATACACAAGCTTGCGAAGGAAAGATATAACGCTGTCCTTCTTGGAACTGACATCGAGGGTCAAAATGATCACAGTCACAGGCCTGGGCCTGAGCGCTGAGCGCTGAGTGTTGAAATTTGAAGGCTTAAGCGCCTAAATCTTGCCAGTGTGTAATGTCAATGACGGCAATCGGACCGAGCTCAATGATCATGCCAATTTTTTTTTTGACTTTGGCCATGGCAATGATGTTTGAAGAGAATTTTATCTATTCACAAATAACTATAGTCAGACCTCTCGAGACTTCATCTTGAATCAAGCATTCGTATGGTAGATCATTTGCCATACTACCCGCGGCTGTTGTTCAATCAGTCGCATATATACAAAAGATTTCTGAATGGAAAATAGAAGGGACTTGAGAAATATCATGTTACGAGGCATTCGAGTGTTTCAAGAATCAACACCAGTTTGCTGGTTTGAACCCGGTGAGCATGGTCCGAATCATCCTTGAGACCTGCGATACAGCGGCCATAGGACAGTTAACCCAGTATCTATGCAGTGCCTCGGAAAATAACATGACGAGAAATCTCTCATGGGGTTTGAGCGCTGAGCGCTGAGGCCTGCTGAGGTCTGAGTAACATTTGCCATGGGCTTAATCTAGGAAAGTGCGATACTATTTATAGAACCTCAATCAAGTTTAAAATAGCCTGAGATTACTTTGCTGAGATTACCACTGCGAACATGGCATGCGAGTCGAATGCTATCTGAGCCTATCTCGCACCTGGGTACCGTCTCGAGGCCTTGTGTGCAGTCAAGGATCTGGGGATAATCCAACAGCTCAACATAATTTGTTGAGTGCATTTGCATGCATCTTGAAGACCGCTCAACGGCACTCGTAACCTTGATATTTGGGAGGCACTTGAGCGTAATAACGGCCTTACTACGAATCCTTCCATTACAGTGGTTCCCCAAGAATTGGTAAAAGCCCCTTCGGTCTGATCTGACACGCAGCTACCCTACAATGTTATGGGGAAGGCTTACGCCAGCTGTAATTTCATGTCCTAACGAGTAGACGGCCTAGACATCCCAGCGATTGACGCGGAAGATAGTGGAAGGGGAGATAAGGAATGGGAAACTTCGACTAATTCTTTGAATACCGGACCTCTGTAGTATATCTGAGTTCTAGCCCTTGTATGACCAGCGTACAGATGGAATGTTAGAAGCAAAACTTCTCAGTGGTGTTGAATTATCTTGACCGCGTGAGATTCCAGAACACAGACTGCCAGCTATCATACCGTAAACTGACTGTACTGAAGCCCAATAGATGGCACTGGTGAACGCTGTTTTTCTTGACAAGTCAACGCAACCTGGTGTAGTTCGGTGTTAATTCTCCTCAAACAAGCGGAGGGCGGCGTGGCGTCGCTCTCAACTGTTCAATCACTATGCGACACATGCAATAAAATACTAGGTTGAGTGATGCCACCACGGTCGATATCTTGAAGCAAGATATCGGCGAGGATTCAAACACAGATTTTTACTATTTCTAAGAGGCGATTTGACGTTAACACCAATCGAATGGCAATCTGTACCTCGGATGTCTCCGTTTTCAGTTAATTCACCTGAGTGATAGTACGTAGGTCGTTTATTTGAAGGTCATCATATGAGAGTATGTAACTCTCAGGGTGTCGCAAAATGCCGAAGGTGGACTTGGGAACTTTACCAGGATGGGAGTTGGTCGGATTTAGTCATGCTCTGTAAGTATTATAAGAGCACGGTTCTCCCGCGTAAGTTCTGGTCGACCATTTGAAGGTTGACTTGATCCCGATTTATATTCTGGATCCGGAATACTATGGCAGACTCCTGGAACTTTCCGACTACAATGTCTATCAGGCTGACGATCAGGTTGGATTTTCACAGCCGTTGGCCGATGTGGAAACGAGCCTGGAGCATGGTGGGTAACCTGTATTTGTTATACGTGAGACCCGCACAGAGATTCAGAAGGCTGAAATTTCCAGCACTAATCACGCACGTCACCAAGGCCGAGGAGGATGGAGTACCTATGTAATTGCATGAGTAAGGTATAAATAACTTGGTCGGGCCGTTGTGGCTGAAGTATCTCGAAGGCCCCTTGTATTGCGACTGGACAAAAGCTATTCCTTGATGTGCTGGAGCAGTCTAAGTTTGTCAATGACCAACAGTGCGAGGCGCCTTGCCTTCTGTTAACGCTCTGAGCACGGGTCCGGTGTGATTCTACCGTGGCCTTAACTGACACTGGACCCGGCTCATCGAACTTATGTGGATTTCAATCCGCCGGTTACACAAGAAAATCTCCTACCTAAAGTCCAACAAGGTATTTCCTAACGGACAGCACTCGAATGTAAGCTGGCACATGTGTACCCCACATGTCTTTGTTCTGACAGGTTAGAAGAACGCCCCATTTCCCCTGCGAGCAACCCATTGGCATAGGAATTATTCGACATCGGTTCCCCGGGAGCATGCACAACCGCAGGTTATAGCCGGGTCTTCAAATATGCCCACAGTCCCGACATAGGCAGGGATTCGATCAGCAATCAACGATTACATACTTACCTCATTACACTCGGAACCAGGAGTCGCACTGTTGCGAAGGGTTCGAAGCCCGATAAATATCCGAGATAATCAGAGAAATCTCCCGTGAACCGTGTAGAGGGTTTTTCAGCATGGGAAATGGTCTTCCTGGTGGCGTCAAGCCAGATGGGCTCATGAACGTCTGGATGACAATGTATGTAGCTGTGAATGGTCCTGTAAGTGACATTTCTTTCCGAGTTCCGCGGCTAGTATCAAATGCATGGAAGGGAAAACGTCTCCTTCATAAAGGAAGTCAGAGCCAGAGCAGTGGCGTCAAATTTGGACCAATGAACTCTACAGAGCTGAGCAGGCCCAGTGGTAGTGATCAAAGACACCTGGGCCTCTTCTAATGTATGGACTCGGACGGGATCTGCCGACCGTCTGAACTTGGTTGAAAGCTCCTGCGTTACTGTCAAGGCACATAAGTACTAGTACAGGGATGTTGCTCCTTAAATATTCCCTCATGGTTCTATCCTCCCTGGAGTGGCACTAGTAAACAAAGTTGGTAAGAGTGAGTCCGGTGACAAGTTATGGGATGTGTGGAAAGGCAAGTGATTCCGTAAACTCATTTGTGCCAGGAGGCAAATGGAGAATATAAGGTTTTGTAAACCATAAGCGTACAGCTGAGGCACCCATGACACAAGTGTATTATAAGTCCCCTTCAAATAGTAACCGTCCTCTAGAAGCGCGTTTCAAGGTTGATTGAAGCTAGAATATTTATAGTCTAGCCTTGGATGAGTCTTCTTGTAATCTTCTTGCCACCTTCTTTGTGGGATTTATTGGCTGTTACTCTGGCGGCATTTTTGTTGCGAGAAGTCAGAGTCCTTCATATTCCGATTCATTGAAATTGAAGTTGAAGTTAGTACTCACTGTATCGGAAAGGCCTTGTGCTGCGTGCAAGAAGACTGCGACGATCTCTTGTTTCTGGACGCTTGTACGAAAAAAAAAAATACGATCGCTTCGAAACTCGTTCAACCATATGTTCTGCATTCAATGTTTGGATTTGGTGTGGAGGGTGTACATCTTGTGGGCGCCAAAGGAAAAACACCGACAATATGACGTCATCGATTCTAAAAATAGCACTCAATCGTTTGCGAAAAGCAAAAAAAGCAACAGAAAGAGTTCCTTGAGAATCATAATTTACTTGCAACAGTTAACATTACAGACAGAAGGGGGTATATACATGGTATCTGGTCTATATAGGACTTAATATTTAAATATTTAAGTTCAAGCACGAGTCCAAGTTTTATGACAACAAACGCTTGGCAACCTCCTCCCAAACAGCAACAGGGTTATTCGCGCTGAAAAGGAGTATGAGTAAATGAGATATGTGAGATCAGAGGAGTAATATTAGACTCACAGCTTAGCTGTCAAAGGTAAATTGAGGTCTGCGGGGTGGTCTTGCCATTCTACGAACAACACATCAGGTTTGGAAATAATTAACGCCTCGAAACCTTGTCATACCTGCCGGTTCTTTGGGGTTATCGACGCCGTAGGCAAGTCTCCATGTAATGCCCATGACACCATTGACAATCCTACGAGGAAACGGAACAGTGAGAAAAAGAAGAAGAAAACACGGGAAGATCGTCACTCACATGTCAGGTGGAGCAAGGGTGTTATTCTTCAGGCCGGTCGTCTGGAGAGGTTGGCATCAGTGACTATCCACTCGCAGAGGTGGAGGTGTGTTTACTTTGATTTCGGTATCGATGGTCACGAAGTCCGTCGATTGACCTCCAATTGTTCCACAATATTGTTGCTTGACTTCCTTCTTCCCACCAACAACGACAGTTTTCGATCCTTCAAGTTTCTGCATCGCGATCTAGAGACATGAAAAAGTAAGAATGATTTATCTCATGAATTGAAAAGAGATCAAACTAACGCTGAACAAAGAGCAAGAGCTTGCGCATCTGTTTTCACATTAATCACCGCTGAAATACGAGGATGATGGGGAACATTAGAAATTACCTGCCGTTGGAGACAATGACAACTTTCTTGGGGTCAAAAAGTGCTTCGCTAGGAGGCTCGGTAGGGAAACCTTCAGGTTGGCATTCCTGGCCCAGTCTAGAAAAGAAGACAATTTTTTGTTAATCGATAGAGCGGAGAACGCGAGTAAGGGGCGTACCTTTGTGAAAAAGCATCTTTACGACCATTAATAGTCATAGGAACGGGTGGTTGCAACCAATCATTTTTGGCATCGAAGAACTCGTGGCTAACGTTTCTCCAGTTGAGAGGATTATACAAGAGCCCAACGTTAGGGTCGCGGTTTTCGTTCACGATTTTCTTGACGATGAGTTGGGCGAGGGGGCCGTCCCTGGCCGTAGTGTCGAATCCAGCTTGAGGGACAGTCGTCGACTTGGGTCCAGCAATCTACACGAGAAAAGTATGAGTATAACAAGGAATATGCTAGAAGGGGCCACAGAACATACAATGCGATGGAGCCACTGTTTGTCCGAAATTGAGTTGTTGTGCATGAAGTGAATATTATATAACAGATAAACCTACCTGAGCCGCACAAATGAAACCTCCTCCGTTGTTGGTCTTGAAGATAATGTGAAAACATCGTCAGTGGCTTGGATTATAAGGGAATAGACAAAACTTACGACATCAACAATGAGTTGAGTAGCACCCAACGACTTCAATTCCAGCAAACCGTCCAAAAGAGCCTGCAAGAAGTCGTTATAGTTGGTGTCGGAAAAGCTACCCAGGGCCAGGATTCCGGTCTTCTTGTCTTGGGAAAGATAGAACTGAGCAACGTTAAGGCTTCCACTGACGGGAGCCAGAGCTGGTCGGAGGGCCGGGGGTAGAACGACATCGGTCAATCTCGAGTCATCCATCATTGCGTTCACGAAATGTTTGGGCGCCATTTTGGTGAGTCTGCCTGAGTATAGGTCCTTTCCGTTGCTGCTGGCACCTGCGGTGCACATTTGAGCCCTCCAAGAAGCCGTGTCCTTGAAAGGAAGGGTTGCGGCTCCGAGTCTGGAACGATAGGGCACCTAGAGGCGGGGTTGTTGAATTTCATGGAAAAAAATGATATTCATTGCAAGAAGCGGAAACCCACGAGAATAGTGTCTGGGAATGTGTGGTTGACCCTCTGGATGGTCAAAAGAACATTATCAGACAGCGGTAATGATTGTTGTGCAAAGTTTCCCATTAGATAAGTCCATCCGCTGGCTACACGCCTATAGCTCGAAAAGAATCTGATTTTTAAGAACTTCAGGGTCAAAAGCCCGTTATTTTATTTAAAAAGAAAGAAGACTAACCCGTTTTGTCTGGCTCCAAGTGCTTGATAGCTACCGGCGATTAAAGCATTAGAATCGACGGCCGCAAAAGGTGGCAAACCGTTGATCAGAAGAACCTTGGCCCCAGAGAGCTAATTGGAAAATCTTTAGCGTTCAAATTCAACGTGGAAAAAGACGGAAAGACATACAGTAGACAGCTGACCCTTGAGGTTCCCTGGCAATGCATTCTGCCAAAAGTCAATATTGTCGGCGAATTCGGCAGACGCAACGTTGAATGCTTCATGAGCGATATGAACATTTTGGGTTCCAGAGGCGTCAGTCAAAAGCGTCAGAGGGAGGGGGAGATAGTTGGCAAACAATCCTTGAACAGAACATCAAACAGAGCATGTTATGATTGAGCGAAAGGCGCATACCGTCCTGGGGGAGGCGTATCAGCAACGAAGATCCACGTTTAAAAGTATATCACTCACATAACAATAATTGGTCCAACTGCAGTGACCATCGTTCAGTCGCTTCAAAGTACGTGAAATATCGATATGAAGATCATAATCCGAAGCGTATCGCTGTCGTCTGATTCTCGCCAAATCCAGAAGGACATCCTCATGAACGTCAAAAGTGAAGGGTTGTGGTGCTAAGACTTGATAGTTTACTGAGGTATGGAAGGCCAAAGTTTTTTCGATCACATCCAAAATCTAAATGAAATGGTTAAATATTGTTGGAAAAAAAGAAGAGGGAAGGGGCTCACATTGGACTTCGCAGCCTCATCGACTTTGACTGAAGTAAAACATGCCCGCACATCTGAAGGTGATACCCATGTCTTGCCACCGATTGCAGCACAGGGGTCTGGTCCGCGTGAAGTCAGGTCAGACGCGACTACAACGGCAGTGGAGACTGCAAGGAGCAGAGCGGAAAACGACTTGGAGAGCATCGTGATTGTGGACGACGAGAGAGCTGGACTGAGCAAAGAAGCTCACTTTATAATGTCAGAGAGCCATGGCCTGCCATGGCATGACCGAACATCAATATTTGAGAACCACAAGGTGACCACTGATTCAACGAAAAGTATTGTGCCCGTGGCATGTGGCAGCTTGCTAGCCGCGCAGTGTAAAGCGGCGACAACGCGAAAGATGTGCATGGTACGCGATCTCACATGAAAGAATGGGAACAAGCTGGTTCTTGTTGCATCTTGGGTCCTATAAGCTGAAAACGAGACGCGACAATCGAGCCCGTCACGAAGTAAACGCAATGGGATTGCAATGAGAGACGAAAAACTCGTTCGTAGTGACAATCTTTCGCTGCTCTTTGGGCCAAAGTCGAACAGACGTGGCAGCTACCGTTTCACGAATTTGTAGAGTTGATTGAATTCACTGGACATTTTGTTGCTTGGCATAGAGAATCCGTGTGGAATCGAAGAGGTAAAGACTTGATAACGAGATGTAAGGCAAATGGAAGGAGCCTCACAGAAGGATTGACCCGTGTGAAATTGACGAAGTTATATCTTGGCCCCCTTGGCTTGATCATGACTGTCGTCGAACAATCACCCATCGAAGTGGCAAGTCCCTTTGAAGGTCAACTAGAGAGCCTTTCTTCTGCTTACTATGCTGGCTACGTGCTTGTTACAGGAACTGATCTGGAAAACGCGAGCTATTCTGGATTGTACACTTGCTCTTGAACTTTCACAGGTCGCGAAAATCAAGAAAAATCAAGAAAACAGTTGGAAAACAGTCCATCCAAGCATCAAGGTTACTATCAAGTTGCTCTCCAAGTTCTCGAACTCTGCTCCTTCTTCCCCTTCGAGTTGGCTTCAAAGCTAAAGCCGTCAATTAAGAATAAAACGTCCATCGGAGCACTCTCTCATTCTATACAGAATGGATCTGAACTTCGTCGCTGCTCCCATGGTCAATCAGTCGGACCTTCCTTTTAGGACCTTGGTTGGCAGATATGGCGCAACTCTCGTTTATACTCAAATGTATATCCCAGAGAAACTTTTGAACGACAAAGATTATCTTGAGTATCATATTCGTGATCTGACCACGGGGAGTCACCAGCGTTGCCAGCCAGTGGTCGTCCAACTTTCTGGAAATGACCCGGAGATTGTTGTGCAGGCAGGACGCAAGCTCCAACCATACTGCGATGCTATTGGTCAGTAAGTTTCTGGTTCTCAGGTATATGAACTTATGTATACGTTTCGTGTGACAGATCTCAATCTTGGCTGCCCTCAAAAATCGGCGGAGGAAGGACACTTCGGAGCGTACCTATTAGGGCAGAAGGACTGGCCTCTCGTTCAGGACATCGGTACCAAGTTCTGATCAACCCAAAAATACGAAAGAACGTTAATCGAAGACTCTAGTGTCCGCAATGTCGCATTCTTTTACTGTCCCAGTCTCGGCCAAGCTGCGGCTTTGCCAACCTTCCTCAAGAACTCTCGACTTCGCACAGCTACTGGAGGCATCGGGGGCATCTTGGATAACCCTGCATGCTCGCACCGTTTCTGCCCGTAGAAGACGTCAGGGAGCTGCTAATCTTGCTGAGGTCAAGAAACTCAAGGAGAATCTCCGGGTCCCTGTCATCAGCAACGGAAATGTCCGTGTCTTCGATGACCTGCAAGCAAATTTGGCCTTGACTGGCGCCGACGGTGTGATGGTAGGGGAAACTCTACTTGGAAATCCATGGTGTGCTCTATTCTTGTTCAAACCCTTGAAAGAGCATAGGCTAAGCGACGGCTACGATGCACACAGCCTATTTTCTGGAACTACACCAGACCCAGTTGACATCTCCTTGGAATATCTGAATATCTGCAAGGAGTTTCCGGTTACTTCAATATCAAATATCCAGACACACATCCGTCATTTCGTGGAATTTCAATGGTATGTAAGGCAGTGAGATTTGGGGTGTAATCTGCAGTATCGATCTTACCAAAACCTTCTATTCTAGTGGGAGACGACCATGGTTTCCGAAGTTTAGATCCGTTTTGGGGGCGACGAAATCCTTGGATGCTATAGAACATCTTCTATGTGTTAAATTAGAACGGTGGCGGGGCCGGCCACCGAGACGTGCGCATCAGGATGTCCTCACTCCAAATCTTACGGACGAAGAAAGTGACGGGGAAATTGATGAACAGGACGATCCTCTGGATTTTTTGGACGATTCTAGAATAACATAACAACTCTCCTTCTGGAATAAGGTTCAATAATATGTTTTGTTCCTTCCACGAGGTTACCCGGACTAGCATTTGAAATACCAAATTTTATGGAATCCCTTTTCGCTACCGAAGCAAATTCATGGTTTTTTTGGACATGAAACGTCCCATAATTCCAAAAGCCACCTCAACCCTAGTATTCCTAGTTCCCACAGATGTATGTGCAGAACTTGAAAAAAAAAGGCTAACTTGATTCAGAATTGGCGAAATACAACTACTTCTTTACATATACTATATCTACGATTTATAGTGTGGATGAATCTCAGGAGTGATTAAATTACAATAATAAAATACAGAGATGCTACATCATTAATACGTCCATTTGTTCCAGCTTTCCAGCTTCGCCGCGCTAAATAGAAAAGATGCCCGAGTTAGCTCAAACACGAACTTTTCCTGCAGAAGAAGTTTCAAGAAAAAAGACAAGCACACACCTTCAAGAGAAGCACCCTGCAGTCGTCCATCATAACGTCCGTGACCTCGAACATTTCTTCGCTCACGATCTCTGTGTACGGCAGTGAACTGACGATATCGTGCTTGAAGACCCCGCTGACGGGAGTTGTGGATGGTTCGGTCACAAGACGAGGCGTTCTCCAACTGATTTTGTCTTTTCCCTTTCCTTCGTGGGGCAGCGGTGAAGATGGAGACGTGACATCCGAAAATGAATATGGGTTAAAATTTCTAATTCTCAAAAACTTTGGGTTGGGCGACACTCCTGGCACTATTGGGCCATTCACATTGTCCAGATTCGTGTCTACACCAGGAGGTGGAGATGAGGGCGGAGGCGGAGGCGGCATGTTGTAGTCTGTTATTACCGTCTCCGGTTTTACACTGTCAGCAGCACGAAGACCGTACACAGCATGCTGCCAGTCGGTGCTGATACACTCCTCGAACCAGCGTGTCGTATCTGTACCCCAGACTTCCCATGGTATGTCGGTGATTGGGGCCTGAAGTTGCGGCTTTGCGCCAACAACCGAATATCCTGAAAACGCCGAATGATGGGCGAGCGTCGGTGAATCAAAACTCGGGAAAGGAGGGTATGAAGGTGTACGAGAATCTCCGCTCGAGGTTGACTGAACGTTCATCTGAATAGGCTGAGGAAAAGCTCCATTGAGCACCCATCTTGACTGATTTTGTGTGGCGGACGCCCCCGGGATGAAATCTGATGCCGGACAGAACCAAATCGGTAGTGGATCGTTTTGTGGTGGGCGTGGAGGATTGGCAAACCAATGGGCGGGTGGATCCATGAGCATTTTCAAATTCAAAAAGAAGACAAAGGAGTGGACGTGGTTTCGGTCTTCTCTCAAAGGGTTGAAGATGTAGATGCAGCAAGAATGTATTCGTTCGTTTGGATGAGGGTAATGCACTTGGAGTCGGTCGGTAGATTTTGGGTTGTTGGAATATCCTGAGCGTTGCGGTACGTAGCCTGGAGCAGGATTACTGCTCATAGAGATATACCAATAAAGGTACCCATCGGATAATGGTGGAAGTAAGTAGGTGAAACGTAATGTAGGGTTTGTCGTGCGAACGCGTGAGAGGGAGAAATTGAAAACTTCAAATTGACCTGGAGGCGAGACCAAAAGGAAGGAGTCGTGGTTTAAAAAGGTGAAGTCGTCGATACCCTCGCCCCGGGTCATCGTGCACTAGAGATGGTAAGAATGATGGATGGAGCAAGAGTGATATTACTCACTGAAAAAAATCCATTGTCCTCCCAGTTCCATATTTCCAGATGGGCATTGTCACCTTCAAAAGCTTCTTTGGCGAGCAACGCGACGAGATTGCCAGAAACTTGAACCCGAACACCAGCAACAACATCCGAGGAATGTATATTCCCAGAATTCCTGCGCAAAGACCCGAGAAAAGGAGTTGGAGCACGCGGGTGTGATTGATTGGTTCTGAGGGAGCGGAGGTGGAGTTCATAAACATGGCTTGATCTAGAGGGGATAGATCATAAGGTGAGTGTTTTGAAGAAAAATTCAGGATTTTCAGTCTTACCCAGGCGGTGCTAAGGATACAAGAACTAGAAGATCCTGGGCGGGATCCATCGTGAAATCGACGATGGTCACATCTTTCATTGAGTGCGACCATGTTTCCAATTTCTGAGCTCCTTCAGAAGTAGTCGAAGGATCTGCCGACGGAAGCTCGAGGAAGGATATGGACGCGGTCCTGGAACCCTCGTCTTCTCTTCCATTTCCGTAGAATCCACCCACAAATTCATATATAGATCCAGTGGGTGGTAACTTCAACGTTGCTCTCCCCCTCGGGTTCATATGTTTCCAGGCATCTTCACGATCGTGCAACATCTTCAAACGCCTTGAAAACGGAGGACCGACAGAAGGCGGAAGCAAGGACACCATATGATATCTTTCGAGCTCGATGATATACTGTAGTTGAGAGGAGTTTTTTATGACTTTATGAAGGTGCTTTGACGTCTAGGTGGAATAAGCAAACAGCACTGAACAGTGGCGTCATAGAAAGGCCTACCTCTAAGCACGTAAGGAGATCATGCATCTGCAAGTTTTTCAAGACCAAACATATGATCTCAATCGGCAGTTTTTGAAGTGTAGCAGTCATCCTCGAAGGAATTGGGTTTGTGATGCAAAGCCTGTCAAAGTAGGTGGGTGTTGCAGGAATTCAAAGACTGAGAATTGTCAAATTACTGCCGACGTCAATTGTAAAATGAACAACCTACCTCAAAGAACTGGAATTCTGTGAGCAAAAGTATAGTCCCAAGTTATATGAAACGTGGTAGACGCCCAGCAATTTGCTGAGAGTTGGGAGTCAGTGGTTGTTGTGGAAGAGGTCGAAAGCGAGGGGGGCTACAAGACTGGACAGACAAGAGCGATAACTTTAGGGTCCAGTCACATGACCATACACGACAATAAAGGCCGTTGCCGCGATGCCTCGTCCAGACGATGACCGGTCTACAATTGAGGTCGTAGCCTTGTTGTAGCCTCCTTGTTCTCATCAGTCCTCTCCTTTTCTGACCCTCTGTGAAGGGATGGCCGACACACATAAGCGTTCCGGCTCATATGCTGGTTCCGTGAACGACCTTATGAAGGAATCAAGGTCTTCCATTGACAGCGAGCGCAATGGCAATGCAGATCCTGAAATAAATCCTGCGCTTTCCAATGGCACCCATGATCAAATTAATGGCGTGGACCATCTTGAGGACACGGACGATCCCATTGAAAGGCTGAAACGAGAATTGGAACGAACGAAGGACGAGAAAGAAAAGTTGGCCACACAGTACCGCAATCTATTGAACAAGTTGACACAAATGCGCACATCGTTGGGCAACAAACTTCAGCAGGATGCCGTATGTAACATAAAAATGTAATCTTGAACTTGTAATAACTGTGAATTCGACAGGAAGAACTTGACCGACGAGAGCAACTCGTGCAACAGTTGACGGCGGAAAAGGAAGATCTCAACGCAACGGTGGAAACATTGAAATCAGAACTAATAGCCTCGCATGAAGAGGCAGAACGCACGTCCAGCCATCTTGATGCTCTGCGTAACCGCGTTCTTCAGGATAATGCACAGGAGACTCTTCAGCGAGAGAAAGAACTTCGCGAAACACAGATGGAATTGGAGCGATGTCGAATGGAACGCAACGAATGGGAACGTTCTGCCATGCAAGAACAGGTTGTGTCTGAAGAAATTCGTTCCACTGCCGAAGGGTTAAAACGAGATCTTGAGCTGGAGATAGCTGCAAGAGCACGGGAAGCCCTGGAACTAGAGCGAGAAAGAGAGAAGTCGGAAAACCTACAATCAGTTTTGCAAGACTTTCAAGCAGGTAGATGTTTTGCTCAATTGGATCCTTCTATTTCTCATTTCCGAAATTCATTAGCCAAGGACCACGAGTTGCAGCGAGCGGTGAAAGAATACGATTCTCAACTCCTAGCTGCAACGCAATCACTTGCTGAATATAAGCATCGTGCGTTGACTGCTGAGGCAAGTCGTATTCTGGTTTTAAATACCTCGTATCTAAGCGATCTCTTTTAGCTCCAACTAGAGGAATCTCACAGCAACATATCCCGAACTCGAGAGTTAGAAAAAGACATAAAAGAAAAAAAGTTGTTGATAGATAAATTGCGCCACGAAGGTATTGCATCACTCTCACTTTCATTCCGCATTCTGTCTAACGGGAAAGAATGTAGCTGTGATTATCAATGAACACTTAATGGAAGCCCTTCGTCGCCTGAGACGAAACTCTACGGAAATGAATGTCGATCGACGTTTGGTCACAAACGTGCTCTTGTCGTTCCTTTCAACCCCGAGAGCGGATAGCAAACGTTTCGAGATGCTTTCGTTACTTGCCTCAATATTATCATGGAACGACCAAGAGCGAGAAAAAGCTGGGTTACAACGAATACACCCTACTGAAGGACAACACTCATCGTTTTGGGGTCGCCCAAGTCCGACGTCGGCCAACCGAACTGCGCCGGAGTTGGAAAAAACAGATGAAACTGAAGTGAGTTGAATATTTTCGATGAATCACCGGCGTGGATCTGAATGCTTTGGCTGCAGTCATTTTCTCGCTTGTGGGTGGAATTCCTCCTCACAGAGGCAGCCTCAGGAGAATCCCCTCCACCACTCCCCGCGCCACCACGTAGTAGTCTGAGTTTGAGCCCAGGCAGCCCGACTTCTCCAATATACCCTGCCGGTCCTCCAAGAAGACTATCATCGATGGGGAATGTGGCCGCCGCCAGTTCGCCAAATCTGCTTGCTCCGCCTTCATCGAAAAAGGGAAAGGAAAGAGAGAAAAGCCCAGACTCATGACATGGTGGTATTGGTGATGTGCTGATTGGGTATCTTATCTTTCTTTTTTGTCGCTTGACTGTTTCCATTTGACCTAGTTGCGGGACTGTTCTTGTTGTTATTTATCCTCGTTGTTAACGCTTGACGTTGCATTCTTTCGTGCTACATGATCTTCATTTGGAACCTGTGTACAACAATTATATCTCCATTGCCTCTCTCATGGCAGGCTCGTGTTGATCAAATGAGGACGAAACTGAAGGTTCAAACTATCCTGTGTCACCTCCAGGATGTTTTGTGACTCAGTCGATTGCCAGAATTTTGTATCGTCTTTATGATTCGATCATGCGTGGCTTGATGTTTCCAGTTCGTCCAGTCCCCAGCCTGATCTCATCATGAAGTTGGAATAGCCATCTGATCATTGTATCGCTACCCAAGGTCTGAAATTTGAAAGCTGACAGATCGCTCTAGCTGCACACATATGAGCGCCCGTTTCTTGGAGTTATTGTCGAGAATATTCCGTCAATGAAATCCTACGCTGGGTATCATCTGCTGCTTGCGGCCTCATTGTTTCCGCACCGTTAAAACAGTCGTAAATGAACAAAGTGTTTCAGAGTTTGAAGGAGGGTTCGGAAACTGCAACAAGAGGTTCCATGGCGATGTTTTCATGGGTCGGTAGGAATGCGATGTTAATGGTACATTGGAGTGGTAATAAGTTATACAGTGGTCGTCATAGATTTAATCGTAATCGCCGCCTAGAACAAGGATAAGATGAGAAATTATGAATGAAGGAAATGATATAAGGCTTACCTCCACCCCCTTCATCTCCTCCTCCACCACCTCCCAAGTCGTCCATGTCATCCCCTTCTCCGTTGTCGAAGTAGTTCTCAGCGTAGTCGTTATCATATTCTTCGTCGACGTCATAATCAGATGCAGCTTGAGAGCCAGCGTCTGACCGTTCATCTGACGATTTTTCCTATGAAAGAATTCAGAGATATGATATGTGAATCTACTATGGATCTTACCTCTTCTTCGTTGTCTTCATTGAGTTCGTCGATATTCATTTTCATTTTCGCTGAACGTGGCTGAGACGGTGCTAATGAAAAAAAGTAAATTTTTGAGCTATTGTGTTGACGTTTGGAAGAGATCATACCGCTAGGTTTCTTTCTCTTCGGATTGAAATAATCCTCAAGGACTTCAGTAGGAAAGAAGGGTGCGTGAAGTTCTTTGCGTTTTAGAGTCGGTTGAGACGCGACAGAAGGTCTGTATTTATCAGAGTACCTTTCAAGGTCTAGAGAGATTGGATGATGTCAACCCATTGCGTCCAAGTATGCAAGGAAGAAGATGACGGACCTGAAGTTTTTGTCTTTTCTACGACATAATACTGGGATTTCCTTAGACGCGTCGCAAATCCTAGTTGGAGCTGAGCAATTTCCTTCTCGTCAGCTGAAGGATCGGTGAAGATGGGAATATCCCTATTCTATCTCATAATATGATTGTCAATCCATCTTGTTGTATTAAGAATAGGAATAGCGACGACCACATACAGGGTACAGAGCTGTTGCCTCTCTGGATAGATTTTGGATGTCCGTAAATGTCAGGCCCATTGGCGGTAGATTACTTGCACCTCCAAAGCCGCCCCTTCCCCTCCCAAAGCCACGACCACCTCTTCCGCCACCACGAGACATTCCGACAAGAAGAATAAGAGGAGTTTTGAGGATAAGATAATGAGAAGATGATCCCTTTCTATTGGCTGGTCGGTCAATCAACAGAAGTCCAAAAGCGGAGTAGAATGGATTTTAAATTCCGACAACCTCATAAAGAACTCATTTGTGTGCACAGCAAGACGCCTGCTCTCTTTCTTCCCCCCATCAGCATCACTTTTGCCATCCCGTCCTCTTTTCGCGTTCCATCCCCCATTTCACCCTACTCCTTTCATATTTACCATGGACAAATCCCTTGACGAGGTCAGTACTCCTGGTTGCCACGTTTTTCCTCAATCTTGACCAAAAATTTCAACAGATCATCTCTTCCAAGCCCAAGGGCCACCGTCGTGGCGCTAACCGTCGTGCGGGTCCTCGCGAGCAAGTTCTCGGAAAGCCAGTCCCTTCCCCCGCTACCCGCGCTCGCGCTGCCGCCACTGCCGCCACCGCTGCTGCTGCCAAGGCCGTCCCCCAAGCATCGGAGAAAATCATTGTATCAAACCTACCTGCGGACGTGAACGAGGCCCAAATCAAGGTTAGCCCCTTATTTCCCCTTTTATTTTTACCGTGTCCTTATCTTCGTTCCTTCAGGACCTTTTCAACCAAACCGTCGGAGCATTGAAAGACATCACCCTGCACTACGACGCCTCTGGCCGCTCAAAGGGTATCGCCACCGTCATTTTCCAGAAGAAGGGCGATGGAGCAAAGGCCTTCCAACAGTACAACAACCGGCTCATCGATGGCAGTTAGTATCGCCCTCTCACCTCTTGCATACATATCGTCCTTTCTTCTACGTGGATTTGAGGTTTCCCATAACCTTCCCTCTTGTAGCCCAACCGTTGGTTTGCTGTCTCTGTACAACCGTCCTTCGATATGCGAGCAGCATCATCCTCTCAGATGTACGGCTCAGTTCTCGCTCCGCGAACTGAGTTCTCATCTTGTGCCACAACCCCTGTCGCCCATAGCGGACAGTTGTCCCTGATCTCAGGTCTGATCAACCTGATGGATCGGGCGGGTTTATGCACGTCGGGCGCATCCTCTGGCCAGACGAGAGCTCTGTCACTCATTGACGAACGTGTAACGGGAGATTTGTGTGGAGAATATCGAGCATTGGCATTGTCGGAAGGGAGGAGGAGGCAGTCGACCCTTTCCGTGCCATGGTTCTTTTTCAAAGCATATGCGGCAATGTGAAGCATGCAACTTGATGGTATCTTGGGTTACGTCAAGTCAGAGACACAACTACGGTTTGGTGAACGAGAGTCGGGGATGTCCTGCATCTACTGTTAACTCTTCCCTTTTGCATGGTCTTCCTTGCTCAATGAATAGCCGGCTAACTTCTACCGCTCTCGACTCGGAATTCTCTAGAACGCCCGATGAAGATTGAAATCGTCGTCGACCCCTCACGCCCCGTCCCGTTGGCATCCCGTGTCGCCCCGGCACCCGCCGCCACCGCTACCAAGACCCAAGCCCCAAGGTTCGTTGATGAGCAATTCGCATAATCGTTGGCCAAGTCTCATTCCTGTCCAGAGCTGCTGGAACTCGTGGACGTCGTCAACCTCGCAGAGGTGGGGCTCGCAAGACCGAGAGGCCCGCCAAGTCTGCTGCTGATCTTGATGCTGAAATGGAGGTGTGTTGCCCGAGTTATTATACCCTAAGGCCTGGCTGACCCGCATGTCAGGATTACACTTCCGCCAACGCCCCTCCCGCCGCAGCTTAAGCTTGCTTTCGGTCCCATAATTTCGTTTTTTCTTGCACTGGTATATTGTACATTCAACCCCCATATGTCGCTCTAACTTTAGTATCTTGTTACAATACCCCCTCTCTCCTTTGCCCTTTGTTTCACCGTGTTCTTGGTCGATTTCCCTCTCGATTATGGACTGATGATGTATTAGCATAATTCTCGATACACGATGCACAATCGATTATATCATTATTGTCATTTTCTCTTTCTTAAAAACAAAACAAAAATGATTCCAAACCTGCGCAACGAGTCGATCCTCGATAATGTGGATATGACGACCTGGAGGCTGCCTGTCATCAACACAGAAACCTACTTTAGGGTTAGTAACATCATGCCGCCCTGTGAACAGGCTCTAAAAGTTCAAGTTGATCTCGAACCTCAACATTTCCTTCTCTCCAGGTTCTCATGAACGTGGCGCCTTGTTCAAAATGTGTTAATCTACACGCAAAAGCACTCCTTAATGAAGTTAGAGTGTCAAATGCTGGCCCCCTAATATCACACCAACTCCGGAGGACTCCCAACTTGAAGGCCAAGTGTTTACCACATACTTCCTCTAGTCTCTCTGTTCTCTGAATCCCGGCCACACCACGGGTACTACTTCACCATTTTTTGACCCCTCACCCTTTTTCTCTTCTTCGCGTCCATCCTGTGTGCTTGTCACTATTTGTCGGTGTCAGACGGTGGCGCTGTCCCCAGGTGTTGTCAAGCTATTATTGTTCTTGTGAGTTCCGATGATGAAAGTCGCAGAAAGACCTTTACTGACCACTCATAACCAGCTAGACCATGACAACCTGTAGATCTTGAACCATTTTCATGAAGGACTCGTGATTAATTAGGACCCGATGTACTTATCTGTATGTCTTGAAATCAGTAAGTGTCAATGACTACATGAAGTCGATGCCCTTATCGAATGTATACATAGTACAGGCCTTTCAGGGATGGAGAAATGCCTCTCCCACCCCAATTCTACGGAAGCAATAAGGAGGCCCACGAATGGCTATATAATCCCATTCATTTTCGAAGTGGCTTTTTCAACCCCTACTCGAAATGGCCCTTATATCTATTTCAACAGCGATACTCGCTTTTTTCTTGGTGTACATCGTCAAAAAAG
Organism: Psilocybe tampanensis; assembly: GCA_019904355.1. Classification (NCBI taxonomy): domain Eukaryota; kingdom Fungi; phylum Basidiomycota; class Agaricomycetes; order Agaricales; family Agrocybaceae; genus Psilocybe; species Psilocybe tampanensis. Next base: position 107,806 of record JAHXRV010005776.1, read on the forward strand.
CGATCGCTCTCCTTTACCAGCCCTCCCGACCGTTTCCTCCTGGGCCTAAACCCCTGCCAGTGATAGGAAACATGCTTGACTTACCGCTGTCGACCCCCTCGAAAGCATATATCGAGTGGGGAAAGAAATATAACAGTAAGATATTAATTATTCTCGAAGATAGCATTTTGATTTACCAAGCTTCTTTAGGCGACATTCTCTATGCAGAGGCTTTGGGAAATCGGATTCTCGTTCTCAATCGGGTAGAAGATGCACTTGAAATCTTTGAGAACCAGTCGAAAGCGAGAATGTATTCTGATAGACCAACGGTTCCGATTGTCAAGCTGTGAGTGCGTCCTTGATGTAAGTGGGATTACTTCTCAAGAGTCCGTTTTTAGGCTGGGATGGGATTGTAATTCTGGGTTGCTGGGGTACGGTGACGAGTGGCGACGACACCGAAAAATTGCCCAACAAAATTTCAGCATGAAGGCTGTGGAAGAATACGAGCCGGTTCAAACACAGAAGATTCGCGAGATGCTTCAAGGTTTCCTCAATTCGCCCGATAAATTTAACATGCACAATAAAATGTAAGTCTACAGCGCTTTTATTGTGTTCTATACCTCTAATTTTATTTGCAGGCTCTCCGTTTCGTTAATGATGTCCCTCATGTACGGCTACGACATCAAGTCCGTCGAAGACCCCATCATCAAGCTTGCGGATGATGCGCTGTTACTTGGCACTGAATTACTCATTCCAGGAGGTAGTCTCATCAACGTGTTTCCGGCACTGGGATATGTTCCATCCTGGTTCCCAGGAGCCACATCTCGGAAGCAAGCTGCCGAAGTTCATCGTCTAACACAAGAAGTCCTGAGAATGCCGATTGATTTTGTCAAGAACAGTTTTGTAGGTATAATTGACTTCTCTCATTCACAACGTTATTTACTTTTGAGCAGAAAGATGGCACTGTCAGACAGTCCATGGTCACAAACTTCTACGAAAAAAAGTACGCCACTGGTGCTTCTCGTGAGGAAGAGCTTGCGGTGCAAGGCCTCGCATACACAGTTTACGGAGGTGAGGGATGAGGCCTCCGATGTTATATCTGACTGATCACTGGCCACCACATAGGCGCTTCGGATACGGTATGTCATTCCGAATTATTCTTCGAGCTGAATATCCTCATCCCTCTTGCAAGACCATCTCCGTCACTGGATCCTTTTTATATTACATGGTTATGAACCCCGGTGTGCAAAAAAGGGCCTATGACGAGATTCACAGAGTCGTTGGCTCAAGACGCCTTCCAACATTGAACGATCGCCGGTCACTCCCATATATTGAAGCTATCTACCGGGAGGTGATGCGCATTGCACCACCCGTTCCGACCTGTGTCCCACATTCGCTCATGGAAGATGACATATATAAAGGCTATTTCATTCCTAAAGGTGACTCGAATGATCTTTTCGTCCAGTACATCGCTGATTATCCGTTAGGAACAACTATCCTACCTAACATATGGTAAATACATCCTTTTATTCTTCCTGATCACTCAAGATATCCTATGCTCAGGGCAATGACCCACAATGAAGAGGTCTATCCAAATCCCGATGAGTTTAGACCGGAAAGGTTCTTGGATGATAGCGGCAACCTCAATGGTGATAGCAGGATACTAGCATATGGATTTGGTCGCAGGTGCGAAAGCTCAGTGCTCAGCCTTCACCTAGAACCCGGATCATTTATGATTTCTTCAGGGTATGCGTTGGAAGGCATCTAGGTAGTACTACTGTAAGCAATCCAATCTCCTGATCAAACGAGAATTTTGTTGATTCTTTTCTCGATATCCAGATGTGGCTTATCATAGCGTCGATTTTGTCCTGCTACACTATCCAGAAACGCAAGGATAAAGATGGTCGAGAAATCGAAATCAATCACGATTTTGTCGACAACGGATTTCTCAGGTATGTATTTATTGACGTAGTCTGTCAGGCCAATGGCTTACCCAGAATTGTCGGAACGTCAAAGATATAAAAACGATTTTCAATGCTCATTTCGTATTCGGTCGTCCGCAGCACGCAACTTGGTCTTAGAAAACACTTTGTGAAAGAAGAATCAAATGCTTCCTTTGGGACACGCAATCAACGTCGCCTTTCCAAATCATCGTATTTAGAAAGAATCCTCTTATCTGGACCTCTGTCCCCTCCATAGTTCATCTAGTATGTAATATGTTTGCTTGTGCTCCCCAAATCCTATGCCCACTTTGCTGTAGAACATCAAACCTTGTGGTCAGCCTGGCTATCTGATCCATCATCATGACACATGGAAGTGCTCTCCTTTTCCGCCCCAATCAAGCTATCAGGCCGTACAACCATCAAGTGACCTTGAGTGTTGTCCAATTTTCGGCCCCCATCATCCCCCTTCGTCATGTTTTTGACAACGTCTCCAAGACCATGAACATCGCCGTCAACCCTTCACTTGGTAAGGTACTATTTGCGACAGCGGATCGAACTTTAAAGCCCTGAACGGTGCCAGAGCCGTCGGCGGACCTATCATTTCTGCATGACATCAAAGGAGCAAGTCCACACATTGGCACCCATTTCCGTAACTGGCACTTCCCGCCAACATTGGACCTTCTACTTATGTTCGTCGGTGATTTTTCGATGTCGCACTTTCTATTATCAATCCACCTAGATGGTGCTAGAGATAGTCCTCCCTTGCTCAACGGAGCCAACACCTGCTCTTGATATCTCCAAACATTCCGTTGTATGTGACATCTGACCGTCATCCTGATTGATCAATAATCAATTTCCTCATAATAGGAACCTTTGGATGCCGTAGCCTTGCTGTTGGCCCAAAAAACTTATAACTCCAACATCATGGAACTGGGAGCCATTTTTCGTTATTTGGCCTCCCTGATTTTGTCGTGTTGATGCTGCTTTTCATCACTGCTGCTGTCGTCGCCGTTTTTGTTGTGGGATGGGCGTCCAGACGACTCGTTTTTCTGCTGATCCATGGCAAGGGTGGTCGACCGTATCCTCCTGGGCCCAAGCCCAAGCCTATCATTGGCAATATGTTTGACTTTCCAACCACCAATGCGGCCCAATGCTACATGGATATGGAGACAAAATATAATAGTACGTTGAGTTCTTGTTACTTCTCCCTTTTTTTGGTCGTCATTCCTCGACTAACACTTGTATAGGCCCTATGCTCCATTTTGAATTTTTAGGGGACCATATCATTGTCCTTAACCACCTCGAGGATGCCATCGAACTCCTTGAGAAGAGGGCTCGTCTCTATTCTGACAGACCAGATATACCCGTTATCAAACTGTGCGATGACGATCTTTAATTTTCTTTGCATCTCCAAGACTAATATCGGAATGATAGCATGGGCTGGGAATATAATTTTGGCTTCCTTCCGTATGGAGAGCGATGGAGACAACATAGAAGAGTCGCACAGCAAAATTTATCCCCTCAGGCCACCCAGAAATACGAGGAGCTTCAGACCAAGAAAGTCAGTAAACTGCTTCAAGGTCTTCTCAGTAACCCGAAGGAGTTCGACACCCACAGCAAGATGTATGTGCCTGGTTCCACATTCCTGAGACACTTCCGCTTGTTCTGAACTTTACTGAACAGGTTCGCTGTGTCTCTGACGATGGAGATGATGTATGGCTACGAGGTTAAATCCTTGGATGATCCTGTTATTCGGGTAGCGGAGGAAGCCATCGCGCTCGGAACCAGCTTGGTTGGCCCGGGCGGAAGCATCATTAATATGTTTCCTATTCTTCGATACATACCGAGTTGGATCCCAGGCGCCTCTTCTCACAAGACAGTCCAAAAAGTTCGCGCGTTGACCGAAGAAATGATGAGAATCCCCACTGAATATGTCAAGAAGAGCTTCGTAAGTATAAGTTTGATATTATTCTATATCCACCATGACTGTAACTCTCGAATGTTAGGCAGAAGGCACTGCGGCTCCATCATTTATTACTGAATTTTATGAGAAGAAATATAACGTCGGTGCCACAGCAGAGGAAGAGGAACTAGTCAAGAGTATTGCATATACAATCTACGGTGGTGGGTTCCTCGATTAAATACTTATTGGTTATGTGTCGTTGATGATAACATTCCCAGGCGGTTCCGATACTGTAATCTCTTTGAATGTCCAGTGTTTCCGCACAGGCTACTTATAGGACATTCTTGTAGACAATTTCGGTCACTGGGACGTTCTTTTATGTGATGGCTATTAGCCCACATGTCCAAATGAAAGCTCAAGCGGAAATCGATCGCGTCATTGGCTCAAAACGCCTGCCAACGTTGGCCGATAGAGCGTCGTTGCCCTATATTGAGGCCATCTACCGAGAAGTGATGAGATTCAGACCGACAATCCCGCTGAATGTTCCTCATCGTCTCGTTGAAGATGATTTCTATAAGGGTTACTTCATCCCCAAAGGTGTGTTTGTAGCGCGATTTTCCTTCACATTTTTATTGAATTGATTTCCAAGGGACAAGCATCGTAACAAACATTTGGTTAGTATTTTTGATCAGTCTTTTCTTTTACTAAACGAAATCTTATTCTGACTTGCAGGGCAATGACTCACCACGAAGAACCATATCCGGACCCCTATACATTCAAACCAGAGAGATTCCTCGACCAGAACGGAGAACTGAACGACGATAGTAGAATATTGGCTTATGGATTTGGCCGACGGTAAGTCCAAATATGCGAGCTGCCCCATCTCAAGACTGATTGCAACTTGTATTGTAGTGCCTGCGTTGGGAAGTATGTTGCCAGTTCGACAGTAAGTGTCAAGCGGCGGGTTTTTTTGGGGTGGCTGCCGGTGCATGCATAAGATTTTGTTTATTGACTTTCGACGTAAACAGATTTGGCTGCTGATAGCCTCCATTCTCGCTTGCTTCAATATTGAAAAGGCCAAAGATGAAGATGGGAATGAGATCGAAATCAACCATGAGTATGAAAAGAATAACTTCTTCAAGTAAGTCCTTTACGAATGACCCTATCCAAAAATCATTTTCTAAATTCTTTTCAATCAAGCCACAAGAGCAAATTCGACTGCTCATTCGTCCCGAGGTCTTCCAATTCTCGGAAGTTGATTCAAGCAGATGAGTAAAGGACCAGATCACACTTTTAAATCTCAATGAACACTGCCGTGGGTCAATGTAATGCAAGCTAAATTAAATTATAGCCTAGTGTACGCAGATGTGATATTAATTACATATATATATATAAGAGAAGTGAATTCTATCCAAGTACGATGATGATTTTGGCGATGAACTGGCTTCTCAAGCTGCCAGTGAACTTTGAAGCTTGGAGATTTTTGAAGGCCTGATGCGCGGACTAGCCCCTCGGACGCGTAATGTCATAGTCAGGTGACAGTCACTCTACAAGTGTGACTCACATTACTCATATTTACCCGATTCAGAATCATAGTCATTCCTGCAACGCAACTCCCAACTTCTCCACAATCCGGAACCGAGCCAGTACAGTGTACTTTCCCCTGCTATTTTTCTTGGCTGCGTCACCATCTACTCTTCCCCACATACACCCATCAAGTTGGAATCTCATGGACGAAATCATACCTGGATTATGGCTTGGAGATCTTCCAAGTGCTTTAGACGTTGAAGGGCTCAAAGCACGTTCTATTTTCAGCATCTTATCGGCGATGCGAGGTCGTGTTACGATCAACGAGGTGCCTCTTCATCTTCTGAATATGAAAAAAAGAGTTGGGATGTGCTGACTAAATGAATGAAGACATTTATCCGGCATCAGATAAAGCTCGACGACACAGAAGATGAAGATGTATTGATGCATTTTCTTCCTTCCATACATTTCATCCAATCTGAGCTCGATAAAGGCAGGGGTGTCTTGGTGCATTGTCAGGCGGGAATCAGTAAGCTTTGAATGTAATTCGGGACTTTCTACGCTCATATTGTTGTGTCATGATCTCCTAGGTCGTAGTTCAACAATCGTCGCGGCTTACCTTATGTACAGCCAAAAAATAGACCCTCAAACGGCCTTGGAGATGATCAAGAAGGCTCGTCCTTGCGCAGAGTATGTCTTCCTTCCAGTCCGATCCGCTGTGACGCTGACTATCAAACAAAACTCAAAAAGTCCAAATCAGGGGTTCCTTCGGCAACTCGAATTATTCCATGAAGCACGTTACAAAATCTCCAGAACAGAAAAGCCAATCCGAAAGTTTTACATGGAAAGAGCAGTTGAGGAAGTGATGAGTGAGTGATCATTCTTCTTTTTTCTTTGGTCGTCATCTAATTGGTGAACACTTTACAGACGGCGATGGCTCTTTATCAACGACGGAGATGTTTGCCAAGTTTCCTCCATCTTCGTCCGATATATTACCCCCAGTACCGGTTCCTCGTAGACGAATACGATGCAAGATGTGCAGGTATGTAGACATCCCTTTTCATCGGTGCTTGGCTCTGAAACTAGGGTCAGGCAAGAGTTGGCTACGCGAGAACACATGTTGGACCATGGACAATTAGGACCCGCCACTGTAGTGGGCACCCCAGCAATTTCACGAACGCCATCAACAAGTTCTGTCCGACCCTTGACTCGATCAACCCAAACACCAGTTCTGGAATCCTTGTCTTCAATTAATGAGAATCCGGTTCCAACTACAGAACCATCCCAATCTTCGCAGAACGACACTGAACCCTCCTCTGCATCAAGCTCTGTTCCAGAAAGCGCAGAAAATAACGAAAAAGATCCGACCTATGTCGCCAGTCCTCCTGCGATGGATTCTACAACACCTGCTGAGGATCTGGCAATCCGAAACTCAGAGCTTTTAGGCCGTCAGTTGTCCGATGCAGTGATCTCGACAAAGGATCCAAATTCGAGAACGCCCATCGAGCTACCTGACACGACGATCCAAAACCCCCCTGATCGCCTCGTCTCCCCTGCTGATTTATCTGCTGAACTATTCTCGAACCCCAAACTTGCCGCATTGCGAGATTCCACCTTGCCTCAATCTCAAAGCATGAGTAGTCAAACAAGACCTCCAACGGTTGTCAGTGCTCCAATTCTAGTAAATCCCAAATGCTCTGGTTATTTCGTTGAACCAGTATGTCCTCTAAGCAATATGTCTCCCGATCGCCGTCTAACATCTCCTGACTCAGATGAAATGGATGGAACATTTCCTTTCTAATGGACAGCTTGCAGGAAAGATCACTTGTCCGAACAAGAAATGCAACGCAAAACTTGGAAATTACGACTGGGCTGGAGTATGCTGCGGATGTAAAGAATGGGTTACGCCGGTACGATATTCAATTTTCTCGGTTTGAAACCCATGCTAATGTCGATTAAAATTAAAGGGCTTCTGCATCAACCGATCCAAAGTTGATGAAGTTCTATAACCTTGAATCGCCTCAAAATTCGGTCGATCGACTTCAATGTCCATGTCACGAGCGATTTCGCGAAACGGCCCCTATCTATGTCCAAAACGTGCAAATTAGCATATTCGTGACCAATTTTAGGGTACACACCCACAGTCGACGTGATGTCTTGTGATCTCGTTGTTTTATCAATACTGCCGTGAGCAGATTATCTCCGACCTTACCTCTTATCTCCAACCTACATCAGCATTAGAAAGCAACAACTTCTCGAATTCCACTGTGTCAATGGGGTGACGGCCACGGAAGTGTAGAGAAACCGGCTATCATTAACCGACCTCCAGCGCCCATAGTCTCACATAATTCATACCCAACGCAACCTTCATCATGTATACGATGACCACTGCACAATGGCCTGGCTTACCGAGTGGTGTCAAGTCTCGCCACATAAGAGTCGGTGACCTTAACATACATATTTTGGAAGCAGTACCACCCACTACGGACCCATCTTCCAAGCCCCCATTACTTATCCTTCTCCACGGTTTCCCAGAGTTGGCATACTCGTGGCGAAAGGTTATGATCCCGTTATCTTCGAATGGATACGCTGTGGTCGCCCCCGACTTGAGAGGGTTCGGGCAAACTATTCAACTCAATAGGTCATACGAGTCCAAGCAGGTCGCCTACGAGGAGGATTTGTCACCCTACAGGATCCTGAACGTTGCTGCAGATATCGTCGCTCTGGTGTACAGCCTCGGATATACGTCAGTCGAGGCGGTCATCGGGCACGATTTTGGTTCGCCAGTGGCAGCGCACGCTGCTCTTATCCGACCAGACGTTTTTCGCTCGGTTGTCTTAATGAGTGCACCCTTCGCGGGTCCTCCAACGCTCTCCACCATAGGTTCTGCTGACACCACTACCAACCTTCGGAAATTGGATGGCGCCCTTGGTGGCCTCGACCCTCCCCGAAAACATTACATGGTCTACTTTTCGACGGCACAAGCCGCTCAGGATGTAAGCAACCCTCCACAAGGATTGCACAGGTTTTTACGGACCTACTACCATACGAAAAGTGCGGATTGGAAACCGAACATGCGAGTTCGACCTTTGGGAACCGTGCCCACTCCCTCAGCATTTGCAGACTTGCCCCCCTATTACATCATGCCTCGCGACAAAACCATGCCAGAAGCCCTCGCATCTGAAGAGCCCACCGCAGAAGAGGTCGCCCAGAATACTTGGTTGCCTGATGAAGAACTGGGAGTATATGTCTCTCAATACGCAGAGAGCGGGTTTCAAGGAGGTCTCAATCACTATCGATGCTTGTCAGAATCGACGAAGTGGATCCAAGACTTGAATATCTTCGTTGGGAAGCAGATCGAGATTCCGGCTATGTTTATCTCGGGCGCACAGGATTGGGGGACATTCCAGTTCCCAGGAGCAGCGGAGACGATGCGTAAGCAGGCTTGTAAGAATATGAGGGAGGAGGATTTCGTTCTCATCGATGGAGCGGGTCACTGGGTACAACAAGAAAAACCCGCAGCGGTAGTTGAACATATTATGAGATTCATCAAAGAACGGTTGGGTTCCTCGTCATAGGATTGGATCCCGTTTGAATTTCTTTTCTGTCTGAAAGTTAATGGCCACGCATATATTCATGTTACTGCACAATAGAACCACTTGGATATAACACCCAAGTAAGATAAAACCAAGTCTTGATTTGCTGACAGAACTTTGAGCATGTCGTCACATCTCGTTAACGGTCCCGGATTAATTTCCTTGCGCCAGGCGAACGCACTGTGAAGGAACACTGATATTCTTTTTTATGGCTGCAGATTGAGAACGGGAGATAATCAGGGCGACGTTGATCGAGTAACCAAAACCACCACTCACTCAAGCAGACCCATGTCGAGATTATCATGATTTCGCTTCCATCGTCGTCTTAGACGTTACAGTTGACAGTTAAGTTTGGTCAAAGCGCTGATATTCCCTGACGAGGGGCTAGAGCAGTACATGAAATGCACCAAGAACATTTTTGGAGAACATTTGCATTTGACGTTGTCGCTGTCATTGTACATATACTGAGAGGAAGTTGTCTGGTAGACCCGTGGCTTGTCCGTACATGATATTCGATGTATATCGAGTTTCGTATACAGGCTGGTCACGAGCCTAGTTGTCTGGTTAAGCCTTTGGAACCGTCCCTTTTCGGAGACAGCCGTAGATTGAACATCCGCCAGCAAAGGCTCAAAAGCGCTCAACGACGGTGTTGGCTTCAGTTCGTTCAATGATAGAAATCGTCAAATATCTATATCAATGTCCATCTCTTATCGTGCTTTTCTCCCTCCGCGCCATCTGACATATATATGAAGCCGTGGTCACTCTTTCGTCTGACCAGATCGCCGCCCTGGACCGGCGAAGTCTAGGATACGAATCGTCAGTTCTTGTTTGTTCTGGAGAACCATACCAATTTTTCCTGGCGTAATGGACTGTGTGTCTCTTGGGCGCATAGCATTCGCGCTTCCGTGCCATCTATTCGACCTCTCAAAATGGTATGGTTGAGGGAGGATATGTTCCCAACTTGGTGGACATGGTACATGTGAGATAATTCTTTGTTCTTTGCTTCCTCCAAAATTCCTAATTGGTCGCAACTTCTCGGAATATTAGAGCTTTCTACAACATATTAACTCTTGTCATTGATACTGAGCTGGGCTACATATGCTAACATGTGGACCTACTGGAGATTATTATCACCCTCACAACTGGATGAATGTGGACAAGACAGCACGTGTCCTTAAAAACGCATTGCGGGGCTTCCGTTTCCGCAGAATATCGGTGGTTTTCACCACATTTACTGATCACGGAGCAATCTTAGGCAATCTTGAACAATAAATGGTTGAGATTGTAACGGACCTCGAAAATCTAACGAGGGCAATCGTGCAAGTTCGAAGGTAAGTGACCCTTCAATCTTTTCGTTCTTTTTCTTTGAATATCCTACTGACAGTGATTCTAGCTCCAAGCGCCAACGATGAAGTCTACACGGCCTTCACCAGACAATGGCGACACTTAAGAATTTCCCAGTGTATAAATGACTTGGCGATATTCTTCATGAGTTCGACGACGGACTCATTAAATAATATAGTGGCCGCAAAGTCAAGACGTTCTATCATGGGGAACGAAGAGGAACCATAATGCCCATTTGGTTGCGTGTGGCATATGGAATCTAGCAGCATGGATGCACCAATGACCTGTTCAATATTGTAGGTTCCGACTTTTGCCCTGCTTGGCCTAATACCTGGTGTCCATGACCATCCTAATGACCAGTTGGTAGAAAACGATCGGCGCGCCCCAAGCGATCCCCACACCGTTTAAAGAGAGGCGGCAAATATTTTATTTCGATAAGGATTCAGTCCTCTCACCCATCCAGAACCCTCATTGAACCAGCGACATGCTCTTCGCTTCTGGCATCGCAACTGCTCTTCTCTTTGGGGTGGCCACCGTCTCTGCTGGCCCTCTTCTGGAAACTCGTGCTGCGGTATCAACACTTACGGCTGCTCAGATTGCGTCGTACAAACCGTACACTTATTATGCGGCGAGTGGGTACTGTACTCCTGCGAGCACTTTGGCATGGAACTGTGGTGGTAAGTGATTAGCATGAACAGTTTCATATGGCCGATCTTGATGATGACCCTCCTACCTCCCAAGTCAATTGTGCTAATAATCCCACCTTCAAACCTATTGCATCTGGAGGTGACGGAGGTTTGGTACAGTATTGGTTTGTTGGTTACGACCCAACCTTGAAGGTATGACATCTTGATAAAGTTTGGTATCCTGCCCTTTCTGACCTGATTATTTTAGACCATTATCGTCACATATCAGGTAAACACCGTCAATTTCTGTCATCCCCGATCCTAACTCATGCGTTCGATTCGTAGGGCACGCTTGCTGCGAAAATGTTTGTGTTTTTGATTTTTGGTTGCTTGCAATATTGTACTTACTTCCTAATTTCTCAGTCTGCCTCTGGTCACAGACCTTGATTTCGCCCTCGATAAGCTGAACTCTAAATTGTTCCCTGGTGTCAGCTCATCAGTCAAGACCCATAACGGATTTGGGGAGGCCCATGCAAAGTAAGTTCATTTCAGCGTCCAAACGTGGGGCAGACTACTAACAAATCCATTTAGGTCCGCTGCTGCTGTCCTTGCCGCCGTTAAGAAAGGCATGTCGACATTCAATACCCAGACCGTCACAGTTGTCGGACATTCCTTAGGTATTTAATATTTATACAACTGCCGGGAGGGAATTCCTTGACTGATAATGTAACTCTTAAGGGGGAGCTCTTGCTATCATCAGCAGCGGTCATCTCGCCGTGAACATCCCTACAGCAGTTATCAAAACCGTTTCATTCTCGCCACCTAGGGTATGGACATTTACATGAAACCCCGAGATCAACGCTTACTTTTTGTTCCAGGTCGGAAACGTGGAGTTTGCCAACTGGGTCAACGCTAAGGCTGAGATGGTCCGAATTAACAACAAGTAAGTCCTCATACCCTCTTATGTTCGTTCTGTGGCATTGAACGACGACTCGTAACTTCAGGAAGGACATAATCCCTATTGTTCCAGGCCGCTTCCTCGGATTCGCCCACACCGAGGGGGAAATCCATATCACAAGTTCCAACAACTGGGTTTCTTGCCCCGGTATGCTGTCATACTTCTAAAGACTAGTCTCAGTCCGTTAATCGGGATTTTTAGGCCAAGACAACGACAATTCCCAGTGTACTGTCGGTACTGTTGCGAATATCTTTGTCGGCGACTTTAACGACCACAGCGGTAAGTCTAAATGTTCGAACTTATCTTGCGTGAAACTTAGCAATCGATGCAGGACCCTTCGATGGAGTGAAGGTTACGTGCGATTAAATGGCCCCCAGTGCTCATCTTGCCTAGTGCAAAAGTTTCCAACCCGCGGGTAACTTGCTAGTCAAACCTAAATTGTACACGAAGAACGATTGGAAATACATGTACAGTAGATGTATGTATGGATGTATGTATAGCATGACCTGGATGTGTATTTGTGTATGTACAAATATGAATGACGAACTTTCTACGACCCAGTAAAGTTTTTTGCCCGACTTCCGGTTCAGCTGACGGTCTGTTTTCTTGTTTTCCAACGCTATTTCAGGTTGCTATCACCAGGCGAGACTCGTTCCATCCCTATGGTCAAGGGTGCTCCAAAACCAAGTTGCGGGCTTCGGCGGATCGGATCCGGAATGAACAGTCGAAGTCGCATTTATATCTATAAGTTTAAACATTCACATTTAAGAGTCTAATTGAAGAAGGGATTGATCAAATTGTCACTCACCTCATGAATCCGTTGTCTGTAAAATCGTGGTTTATTTCGACTTCGTGGCCATCATTATCCTTCGGCTTTTCGATGGTATAGCAGGACAAGATAGATGCTATGATCAACCACATCTGAGGGCGTTCGAGGTTGTATGAGTATCAAAAGTCGCATTGCATTAGGATGGTTAATCTTACGGTTGAGCTGGCGAGATGCCTTCCCACGCAGATCCTGAGTTGATTCAGACAATATTCTAGTGACTCGGGAGAATGAAACTCACCTTCTTCCAAAGCCATATGCCAATATTCTGCTGTCGTCATTGAGTTCACCATTGCTGTCGAGGAATCTTTCGGGTTTGAACGCATGAGGATCCGGATATATTTCTTCGTTGTGTGTCATCGCCCTAGGGATCGGTTTCCTGTCAATTGATATAGAGGGAGATGACAAGGCACTAACCATATATTCGGCAAGATAGTTGTTCCTAATTATTTGAAAGAAATATCAGCAATGATTTTAACCGAGAGGAAAGAGAGTGTATATGACCTTTAGGAATGAAAAACCCTTTGTAAACGTCGTCGTCAAGTGTGGAATGTGGAACTCCCGTTGGAAGTGGTGGTGCTGTACGCATGACTTCCCGATAGATAGCTTCGACATAGGGCAGTGACTTCCGATCCTCCAATGTTGGAAGACGTCGAGATCCGATAATGCGGTCTATCTCGGCTTGAGCCTTCTTCTGTACCTCTGGGTTCGCAGCCATCAAATAGAAGAAGGCGCCCGTAACTGAGATGGTCTGTCCAAAACTTCCAGTCAGTTTTTACGGAGATTCATGATTTGATATAACATACTGTATCAGAAGCAGCTGTGCGAAAGGAAAAACCAAATCAGAGACTTGAAACAAATCATGACATGAGTCACAGCTCACCTCCATATACAGTGTATGCAACATTTTGGACGACCTTTTCCTCCTCCTGAGATGCACCAGCCGCGAACTGTTTTTCGTAAAAATTCGTGACGAGAGATGGAGGAACCTTTCCATCTTTCTATGATTGTCCAAAAAAGTGATTTGAGTGATAAGATACCATGATGTGATATGGGGAAAGTAAACACGAACAAAACTCTGCCTTACGAATTCCATTGGGATTCTTTTGACTTCTTCAGTGAGATGGAGGACCTTGGCGGCCTGTTTGCGAGACGAGGCTCCTGGAAACCAAGGTGGAACGTACTTCAGAGCCGGGATGAGGTTGATGAGACTGCCTCCAGGAATGAGTAGGTCACTGCCGAGAACTATCGATTCATCTGCAATTTGAACGACTGGATCTTCAACAGATTCAACCTCATATCCGTACATGATGGAAATCATAAGCGAGACTGAGAACCTATGAAAAGAGTTATATACGAGCTGTCATGAACACATGCAAGAGAATTCACATTTTGTTGTGGGTCTTGAAGTCCTCGGGTGTATTGAGAAGGCCCAAAAGCATCTGACGCATCTTCTGTCGTTGGACCGGCTCGTAATCCGCGGCAGCCTTCACACTAAAGTTCCGTTGGGCAACTTTTCGATGACGTCTCCATTCATCACCATAAGGTAATAAGGCAAAGTTCGCTTTCCACCCCATTCTGAATGATGCGGATTAAATGAAGAAACGAGAATTTAAACCATTTAGCTGACTCACATGTCGACGATTGGGAACTGCGTTCTATCAGAATATGTTCTGGCTCTGGAAGGATTTTCGAACAATTCCAAGGCATCTTCCACTCGGTTGAGAATGACAACACGGTTTCCGAGAGCTTCAGCATAAAGGATATCACCTAAAAGGCGCAGTTGAGCGGTTTCATTTTTTTTGAAAGGATTATATCTCACTGTTGTATTTCTTTCCCCAAGCAGCATAAATTTGGGACGGTGTTGAAATGGGAAAGTCCAGCATATTTCCTATCACTGGCATCGGTTTCGGGCCTGGAGGAAAGATTTGAGACGTTCTTTGAGAACGGGTAATAGTCCTCTTCACTATATAGACCAGCAAGAGAGCGAGTAACACGGTTGAAACAGAGATGAGCGCCATCTTGAGTAGCAGTCGAAGAGACCTCCGTGAAGGAGGTACTATTAATAATTATATAGTCGACAGGATATCAGTTCGGGTCTTTTTCTCGGTTTCGTAAAGGGCCGAAGACAACCAGATACACAGGGATGGTTCACCCTCCATCTGAAATACATGTGGTAAGCTGTCGTGTTGTACGTTATAAGCGTCTTCGATGTGAATGTCTTCAAGTTGGATGACTCACAATTAAAGGAGCCCGCTATGGATATCAAGATGCCAGCTTCAAATACTTTTTCAATGACTGATAAGTATTGGAGACTCGATACTGAGTTTAGAGCATTTTGGGATTGGCCTGGGATAATTGATTGTTGAAAATAGAAAGTTGTTGACAGCTGGTGGATGCTGTTCAAATTTTTCAATTAGCATGGTCAACCTGGATGAGCCACGGACCGCGGCGATCCGTCGAGGAGGTGTCTGCCAAAGAAATGGACATGAGTATATGGCCACTGATCATGAACAGACAAATGCCACACATACCGTGTGTGCGTATCCCAAAGACAATACGTCAGTACATTACTGACACAAAAGGGAGAAGGGCCACTGTAACTGTTGGGGTAGTTGAACTCAGAAAAAGGGAAGGAAAACAAAGGTGTTTGTTGAAGGGAGGCTGATTTACCTGCGGATACAGAACTTTACAGTAGGACCAATAATGACGCAAAGAATAGAGTAGGTTCACTTCTTTATCAACATCCACCATGAGAGTTTGTGTGAGAGTCATCGTGAATCTTGGTATCTCGCGGCTCGCCACTGGTTGAGTTCTCCGACGGAATTGGTGAATAGAGAAAAGCTTCTTCCTCAGCATCTTGATTCCATTGCCCTTATTATCTGCCATCGTGGTGAGGCTCGTTCTGTTCTGACTTCTGAGAGCTACGCCTGAAAGTGAATGGAATTGAGAACAAAACAGGGGTTCATTAGATTTCGGTATATTTTTGGAAATAGTCCCTCAAATTTAAACTCCGACAGACAAACACCTTGCTCTGTTCTAGTGTTGCTAACAAGGCGAGGCGAGGCGAGGCGAGGCGAGGCGAGGCGAGGCGAGGCGAGGCGAAATTGGTTTTACCTCGTTTTACCTCGTTTGATCCCATCAAAAGGGTGGAATCAAGGCGAAACGAGGTGTACGGTAGACTGCCGCGTCGGCAGTTAACCAAATCGGGCTGGGAGTTCAAATCACGCTCAGTGCAAAAGATTTGGGGCTGAATGCAAGGATATACTGTTACAAAGATTATGTGTATAAATATGAGTAGTACCATAAGAATAAAGCTCTATTAATCTACTTGGTCGCCTGAAGGATGTTGAAGCTAGTCCCTGATGAACGGATCCCAAATTTTGCAGGGGCCTCTGACTGTGTGGAGCACGGAGCATTGCCGTTGTCGACGATGATGTGCACAGACCACTACACATTGATCTTGGCTCGTTAA